>APFE030385501.1:0-34211 GCA_000404065.3 Pinus taeda
CTTCCTCTCGCACACCCTTGAAGGACTCGATTCTTTTAGCAGTCAGAAGTTCTAACACACATATTTTTCTCATTTTTCTCCAGTGATCTCCATAAGGAGCGAAGGCAATATCTTCATCGAAGTAGAAATATTTTCTTGCCGACGATGGAGGTCGGCTGGCAAATATCAAATCATGAGTTTTAAGAAATTGTTTGGCCATCTCAGAAGAAGAAACCACGACAGTAGGGACAGAGCCGAAGCGCAGATACAAAATGGGGCCATATTTGTCGGCGAGACGCTGAAGAGCACGGTGAACCGGAAGTCTCAATTGGTGGAGATTGCCGATGATTGGCCACGGACAGGGTCCTGGAGGCAATCTTTCATTCCGCCAACTCCGGTACAATATCCAACGGGAGAAGAACCAGAAAATGAGAGACGCTATTAATCCAATGGCCGCAGTCACAACACCTCCTCTAGTCGCTATTAATATTGCAGGCAGAGGCAGAGGCAAAGCCTGAAGCAGCTTATCAAAACCCATATCGAAAGCGCCGCTTGTCTGTGTGCACAGCAGAGTTGAAAATAAAGTAATACGTTCTGTCTATTTAAAGTGTCTGTCAAGTTTTTCGAAGGTCTGTTTATCCCCCAAAATGGAAAAGCTACCGGCGTTCAAGTTACAGGCAAGGGGAAAGCGGATGTCAAAGCCAGGTCCACTAAATTCTAATTATTAAATATAATAATTAAAGTGAAAAGAAAAAATATTAAATATAGTATTTATATAAATATGTTATAATAATAATACAAGATGATGATATAAATATTGTTATAATAATAATACAAGAGGAAGATTAGGATGATAATACAAGAAGATGATGATGATATAAATATAAATATGATGATGATGGTGGGATGATAATACAAATATGATGATGATGGTGATGCAAGTCTAATACGGTTAGATTTTAAGAAGAATAGGAATTTAATTTTATAATAATAATACAAGAGGAAGATTAAGATGATAATATAAGATGATGATGATATAAATATAAATATGATATGATGATAATATAAATATGATGATGACTGTGATGCACCAAGAAGAAAGTGTTTTTTATTTTCTATTTTTTTAGTATTGTAATCTTGACAATGGATTTTTGGAGTAAATCATGTTGACACCTAATCTTTGTGATTGGGTGAATTTACGTAAATAAATAAATTAGAAATATGAACAGTCATCGGGAGATGAACTGAAGAGTCTCTCCCTCATGTATATAATGAAGATCTACCTTGTGAAATAATATACGAATCAGTTTTTGCTTTGTGGAGTTACTGCCTGGCCTGACATGGTATTAGAGCCAGCTCATTTTTTAGCTTTTATGCCATTTGTAACTCCCTATTCCGCTCCTCTGCTCTCCATTCAAAAATGCTGCCTGTTCATAAATGTGATAGCTTGCTCCACACTGTCACCTGAACACCGCTGCCTGACACTGCTTGCGCCCTCTGTCTGCCATATTCCATATTTACAGTCCTGACCCCTGCATTACCTGCGCTCTCTGGACTGTCAACATAATGTTTTATTGCCATAACGTGAAACATCTCTGCGAGCGTGCCATGAACCACCTGTCATTGTTTATGGTCTTAATCAGCTGAGTCTGTCGAGCAAACTTTTCCACTGTTTGTTGGATTTCTCAAATTCCAGGCCTGGTTTACTGTAATACATTGTCACAGCAGCGTAATTAATCTGCACCACGCAGAAGGACCGCCTTAAATTCTATCATTGTCCCCAAAGTTTCTACTGTTCTCTGTGTCGTGTCAAAGTCTGGACGGCATTCATTGTAAGATCCAGCGCCATCTCTAAGCATTAACGGGTGGATACGAGAATCCATATCATCGATACCAATGACCAACATAAAGAAAACTTCGCAAGGAAGCTGACTGACGAACTGGAAACTTCTTTGCTCAATGCTCATCCTTCAATGGCGATATTGATATTCAATTGTATTAAGCGAAGAGTCGTTGTCACGTGAATGGCCGTAAGTGATATATGGTATGCTTGAAGACGATGTTCCAATAGTGTCATTTTAAAAGGAGGCACATATATTTTATGAAGACCATGTTCCATTATTGAGTCTTTTATAATAAAAAAAGGCATATAATGTATGGTAAATGGTATGTGGTGAATGGTATATTGAATAGTTTATGGTGAATGGTATATTGAATAGCACCGGTAAATGGCCACTCATTAATTGGCAATGTGATTTTCATGGTAACGCTTAGTGATCTGAGATCAGTCTCAGTCTTGTACTTCTCAATTCCTATAGCTGGGAGATGAGCATACTTGTCAAGCTTTTAGTTCTAAGAGGCTGGTATTTTGGTATATTAAAGCTGCTGTCTTTGTATGCTTTGAAGTTCCTGGCATTATATTAACAATAGTCTTATTGAACACTGAAATTTTTTGGCCATACATTGAAGTTTTTTTTTTTTGGCCAAGCGTGGTATACAAGTTGACTTCACTGTCCCATCATATCAGATGTATATTGTTTCCCATTAAGAGTAAAATTTTGCAGCAGAAGTTTTTTGTTACAGAATGCATTCAATCGTATCCATGGTGGGAATAGTTCTCACTGCCAAGGAGAACTATCCTGAATGGTCCCGGATGATAAAACACACCCTCATTTTCAATGAGTTGTGGAAAGGAGTGTGTGTCGGAGACGGAGACAATGAACTAGTACAGCCTACCTCAGACAAAGAGCTCGTCATTTGGGAAAACAAGAACAACAAAGCTTATGCATTAATCACAACATCTGTAAATGAAGAGGTGCTTCGTCATATTCAACTGCCTTTGAAGCCTTACAAAAGCTGAAAGAACTGTATGACTCACATTCTGCACTTGAAGTTGTTCAACTCATGATTAAACTCTTCACTCTTGAATTGCAAAATAATGATCCTCTTGCTCTTGCATCTGAAGTAAAGTCTATAATGCATGATGTCAAATCCACTAAAGTTGAATTGGATATTCCTCTTATTTCTTTTCTCAAAGAACTTTATCCTACTTACTCCAATTATCTTGAGTCATTGCAAGCAAATGGAAATCTCAAAGATATAACCTTTGACTCTCTTGTGAAAAAGTTTGCTGAAAGAGAGAAAGCTTTCAGAAAGAAGACAAGCCCTAAAATCTTCTGAAGAGCGTGTGCCTTGCTCATAAAGAAAAAGCATCCTGCTCAAGATTCTACAAGAGGAAGAGGTGGTCGAAGAGGAAGAGGAAGATATTTCAGAGGCAGGGGGGGCAGACATTCTTAAGGAGAAAAGGCAAATTTGCACTTCATTCGTTGCAAAAGAAATGGATCACATGATGCCTCTACATGCAAGCTACCATGGGACAAAATTGAGCAGAAAAGAAACCAACAGAAAGGTAAAACTGATGATACAGACAAAAGTGAAGCACCTGAATCCACGCACTATGTTGTGGCACAATGTAACATTGGAGTAAATGAAGATTTATTTAATGCTTCACTTGCTTCTTGTAAAAATGATTGGTTGCTTGATTCAGGAGCAACCTGCCACATGACTCATAGAAAAGATTTTTTTGAAAATTTCATTGACAATGTTGATGGAGCAGTATACTTTGCAGATCAATAAAAAATCAAGCCATCAGGGCTTGGCACAATCAGGCTTAAACTGCCTGGACTTCCAGACTTTCTTCTGCATCATGTTCTATATCTCCCACAGCGCAAGAGAAACTTGCTGTCCTTGGTCCACATCTGCCACCAAGGTCACTCCATTCATATGTTTGATGGCAAGCTTGAGGTAAGAAAAACATCTGATCACTCACTTGTCATGAGGGGAATAGAAGCATAAAGGCTTCTCAAGCTGCAAGGAACCTCTGCTCATGCACAATATTTCTCATACAATTCTCATCATGAAGAAGGTACACTTCCATCAAGTTTATTATGGCATGCTAGATTTGGACATTTGAACTATGATAGCCTCCGCTTGTTGAAGAAACATGGTGTTGCTGGTTCGCCTACAATTCCTAGGAAACTTAAGCAATGTGATACTTGCATTCTAGGAAAGCATAGCAAACAGTCTTTTCATGATTCACATTCAAAAGCACATAGAAAAATTGAACTCATTCATTCATATTTATGTCGTCCAATGCCTATTCCTTCTAAAAATGGAAATAAATATATCATGACATTTATTGATGACTACACTAGAATGTGTTGGGTTTATTTATTCAAGAACAAATCTGATGCTTTTCAAACATTCAAGAATTTTCATATGTGGATTGAAAATGATGCACAATCTCATACTGGGTCTATTCGCACTGATAATGGAAAAGAATACACATCAAATGAATTTGAAAACTATCTTCGCAAACATGGAATCAAACATAAAACAACTGTGCCTTATAATCCCCAACAGAATGGTGTAGCTGAAAGAATGAATAGGACCATCTTAAATATGGTACGATCCATGATCTTCTTCAAGAATGTAAAGATCATGTTTTGGGTTGATGTTGTTCTATGTGCTACATATATAAAGAATAGATTTCCATCTAATGCTATAAGAAATAAGACTCCATATGAAATGTGGTATGGACTTGTTCCTTTGGTAAAGCATCTCAGGGCCTTTGGTTCCACCTATTATGCGTTGATACCAAAGGTACATAGAAACAAACTTGGTGCTAGAAGTCATAAGTGTATCTTCCTGGGGTACTCAAACACCTCCAAAGCATACTGCCTCTATGATGAAGTAAAATAAGAAATTGTTGTATCTAGAGATGTAATTTTCCTTGAATCATCCAAAACTGACAATGTTGTTGAGCGGCAACTTGATCGCTTGGATAAATTCGCAAAAGCAAAATCATTTCATGAATTTGATGATCGAATTCCACATCTTGAAGGGGGGATTCCTATACTAGGTCAACATGTGGAATCTTTTTCTGAAGAACACTCTCCCCCGCATGAAATTCCAACAACGGATGATGCTTTAAGTGATGTAATTGATAGAATTGGCAGACTCAATCTTGATTCAGTCCAAACTCAATCAACAGAGCAGCCTGGACCATCTGAGAAAGGTCCCCCAAAGTGACTGATAAAGACACTTGAAAGCGTTCATCCTGATGAGGTTGGAAAGATAGGAACTCGAAATTCAAACCGAAAAAATGGAGGTGATGTAGATGACTCTAATTCACCTATTGATATGGATGTTTCTTATGATTGCGAATTGAAATTGTCTACAGATTTTGAACCAACTTCCTTCAAAGAAGCTGCTTCTCATGATGAATGGAAAGAAGTGATGCAAAAGGAGTATGATGCCCTCATAAAGAACAGCACTTGGAAGCTGGTTGATCCTCCATTAGGAACCAAACCAATTGGCTGCAAGTGGGTCTAAAAGAACAAGTACAAAGCTGATGGCTCACTTGACAAGCACAAAGCTAGGCTTGTGGCAAAAGGTTTTGCACAGAAGGAAGGGGTCGATTATGAAGAAACTTTTGCCCCCACAGTAAAAAATGGACCACCATCCGGACACTCTTTGCACTAGCAGCTCAGAACGGTTGGAAAGTCCATCAAATGGATGTAAAAACTGCCTTCCTGAATGGAGATCTAAAAGAGAATGTTTTTATGTCCCAGCCTGAAGGATTTGCTGTGAAAGGACATGAACATAAAGTATGCAAACTTGTGAAGTCCCTGTATGGCCTCAAACAAGCACCGCGAGCTTGGTATGGAAAACTAAATTAGCATCTTTTGAAACTCAATTTCAAACATTTTGATCTTGATGATGCAACTTTATTTGTCAAGAAAGTTGGCAAAACAATTGTATATCTTGTGGTATATGTAGATGATCTTTTGATGACAGGAAACAATGAAAGCTACATTGCATCCATAAAGAAGGAATTGGGGAAAAGTTTTGAAATGACTGACTTGGGCTATGTTCATTACTATCTTGGCATTGAAGTAACCCAACATCCAAAGTCCATATTTCTTTCTCAAAAGAAATACATTGGAGATCTGTTGAGCAGGTTTGGCATGACAGAGTGCAATTCTCTTACTACTCCAATGGAACAAAACCTAAAGCTCACATCTATTGAAGGAAAAGAATTTGAGGATGAAACAAAGTATAGACAGCTTGTAGGAAGTCTCAACTACCTAACTACTACTAGACCAGGCATTTCGTTTGCTGTTGGAATCCTCTCCAGGTTTATGCAAAAGCCTTGTGAGGGACATTGGTCTGCTGCAAAAAGAGTTTTGAGGTACTTGAAGGGAACTCAAGACTTTGGAATCAAGTACACACAGGTGGACGACTTCAGCTTGATTGGATACTCTGATTTAGACTTCGATGGAGACAAAGAAACTGGAGTATCAACTTCAAGATATGCTATGAGTCTTGGATCAGGAGCTGTCTCCTGGAGATCATGCAAACAATCAGTTCCAGCAGATTCCACAACAGAAGCAGAATACGTGGCAGCCGCTGAAGCAACAAAAGAAATTGTGTGGCTCAGGAAAATTCTTGAATATTTGCAGGTAAAACAAGTTCAATCAACTCCACTCATGATTGATAATACCTCTGCAATAAAGTTTGCCAAGAACCCAAAATTCCATGATTGAACGAAGCACATCAATACTAAATATCATTTGATTCGACATCATGTTGAGGCCAAAACAATCCATCTCCATCATTGTTCCACAAATGAGCAAATTGCAGACATCTTCACCAAGGCGCTTGGAAGAGAAAAGCTTGAACGATTCAGAATGATGCTTGGACTCACCAACATCCCTTCAGATTAAGGGGGGCAATGTTGACACCTAATCCTTGTGATTGGATGAATTTATGTAAATAAATAAATTAGAAATATGAACAGTCATCGGGAGATGAACTGAACAGTCTCTCCCTCATGTATATAATGAAGACCTACCTTGTGAAATAATATACAAATCGTTTTTGCTTTGTGGAGTTACTACCTGGCCTGACAGATCACCTTGAGTTTCACTTCCAAGCTCATGAGAATTAGTTCTAATTTAAGGGATGCTCATCTTTTCCTTCTAGTTGGTCAAAACAGAAAGATAATTTTGGTTCTCAAAGGAGAGGTTGATCACCTCCTTATAATATCTTAGCTTCCTTTTACCCTTGAGCGCCTTATCATCCCATAGCTTATCCTTAAATTTGGAGGTGATAGTATCTTTGACACTATCCTTGCTTCCTAGTATGATCTCCTCATTTATCCCCCAAAGGTTGAACCAAGACTCGACATCCTTACAATTCATTTAATTATACATCAACTCAATATAAAGCAAAAATTTTAATCATTTACTTTTATTTTTTATAAATATTTTTTAATTTATAAATATGTTTGGTTATTTTTTATGAATATTCTTGATTTATAAATATTTTTTTTATAATATTATAAGTGGGCTTAATGGTTAAGAGCATGTTTTTCCTCCTAAAAAGTCACAGGTTCAAAACAGAGAAGTAGAATATGTATGCCTTCTTAGTGTGGATCTATTGTCCCACAAACAAGAAGGTCTCATATAAAATTGGATAATAATAAACAAATATTTTAATTATATGTCTAAAATCCTTGGTTTATAATTTATGATGACTATTATAATTTCTTTTTTCAAAATTAATCAATTTAATTTAAAAAACAAAAAAACATCATTATTTTTAAAATAAATTTAATTTTTAATATATAATTATTATTAAATTATTTTATGAAAATTAAATCTTTACTATTCTTTTTTTAATTATTGATAATTAAATTAAATTTTAAAAACACACGGTATTTAATATAATTAATAAAATATTATAATTTTATATATTTATAAACTAAAATTATAAATTTAATAAAATTATGTTTAATTTAAATTTATATTAAATACTTTAATGATTTTTTTTTTCCAAAGAAAAATCGAAACTTTTTATTAAGAACATAAAAAGTTTTACATTGCAAATGCAGGTGCATCCCTTTACAAAAGCTGAGAGAATCTCATGACTGTTTTATAACAAAAGAAACTGCTGTCTTTTGAAACCATTCGTTCACTGTTAAATGCGCATTGCTGTTCTATTCGCCTCTGGTCCGAGGTACCTGTGGGCCGCGTTCCATTCTATGAACATAAGACTGTTCACAAAGAGATTGTAAACCAGCAAAACCAACCTCTTCAAAAAATAAAGAGAGACAGCCCGTCAGCAGAAAACGAGAAGCTGTGCCGCTATTTCTTGAAGAGGGAATGCAAAAACAGAGGAAATGAAATTTAAAAGAAGGAAAAAACGTAAAGAAACTGCCCAGAAACTAGAGGACCCGGATGAAAGGCGGCTGATCCGATTTGCTGGTCTGGTCTTGGGCCTCTTCAATGATCTTCCAGCTGCCCAGGACCTGTGAGAGACCATCTTTGGAAAGATTATCTGCAAGTTCATTCTTTTCCCTGAAGATATGCCGAAGAGAGAAAACGTGAAAATGAGATTTGAGCCTCAGAATTTCTCCCAGGATTTGTTTTAATATTAAGTTTCTGCAGGTACTTTGACCATTAACCCATCTGATCACGTTTTGTGAGTCTCCGTAAATTTGAATTGAAAAGGTGTGCCTTTGAATGAGCCAACAGATAAGGAACTTTAGAGCCAGAAGTTCAGCAAAATTATTGGAGCCTGTTCCTAGACCCACACAGGCTTTTAGAACATGAGATGATGATTCGAAGATGACCAAACCTGCTCCAGCTATATTGTTTTGAGAAGCGCCGTAAAAAAAAGCCCAGGGGATTCCTTCTGTGATCTGTAAATCTGGGATAATTCTTTGAGATTGGCCTTCCTTCGGTTCAGGGATACAGGAAAAAATGGCAGTGCTCTGAGTTGCAGTGATAGCTGAGGGGGTACTCTTATCCTGGAAAATACTCTTTTTTCTGGCTATCCAGATGCCCCAACTGATAATGAGGGGGAGATTTCGCAGATTCCCATTCGGATGAGATTGCCACCACTTCTGCCACGCTTCTTGAACATTGCTACCTTCCCATTCAAGTGTTTTGTTCAACAGTTTCCCAACCTCGCCCCATATATGGATAACTTCTGGGCACCTTAGGAAAAGGTGATTGATTGTTTCTGCTTCTGATTTGCACATGGTACATCTCCCAGGCCCATGCATGAATCTGGCTTGCAAATTGTCCCAGGTTGGGATTTTGCTATTTAGGATGCACCAGAAGAGAATTTTTGACTTTGGGGGACTCTTAAGTTTCCAGAGCTGCTTGGACCACCACCCCGGGTTCCCCCAACCTTTCCTTGACATAAGGAAAGTGTAACCACTCTTTGGAGCGTATTCCCCAGAATCTGAGTGAGCCCAGATTAACTCATCCTGACTATCACTTAGCCGAACATTCGATCTGAAAAGTTCCTGAGTAAACGTACTCCATTCGTTCCTCCACCTTTGCTCTAAATCCACTTCATCTCCATTCTTCCAGGCTTGACCCCAGATAGATGATGCACCCGGACTTGCCACTTGATTTAAAAATAAAAGCCCTTTTTCCTCTAGCTGCTGAACCAGGCCTGGGGAGAGAGCATAGTTTTCGTTACAGCCGATCCAGGGATCTTTTCCTATCTTTACCTTTTCTCCATTTCCAACCTTCCAAGCAAGTCCTTGTTCATTCACCTTAAAAGACTCCAGGGTTGCTTTCCATATTGCCGACACTTTCTTTTGGCTCTTTACTGGGTTCCTGATCCAGGCTTCTAGGGGAGTAGGGTCAATATATTTTCTCTTTACTGTTCTGGTCCAGAGATTTTCCATTTTAATGAGGCGCCACCCTGATTTGGCTGCTAATGAAAGCCTGAAATCAGGAAGGCTTTTTATCCCCCATCCGCCCCATTCTTTTGGCCTTGCCACTTTTTTCCAGGCAACCCAAGGGAGGACCGATGATTCTTTTGATCCTGCCCACAAAAATCTACTACAGATTTTCCTAATTTTCTCCAGCACACCTTTGGGGACCCATGTTAGGGCTGCCCAGTAAACTGGGATGGCTAATAACACGGATTTTATCAGGGTCAATCTACCTGCCCTAGAAAGCCATTTAAAGCTCCAGTGGCTGATTTTTGCTTCAATCTTAGCAATAAGCCAGGACCAGTCCTCCTTCCTGTAATCGTTTGGCTTCAACCAGAAACCCAGGTACTTAAAAGGAGAGACCATGTTACACATTTCAAAAGGGAAATAAAAACTGAACTGCTCCTTTTCTATTCTATTTAGGCCTTCCACTATGATTTGAGATTTTCTGGGGTTGATCTGCATACCTGTAGCTTTCAAAAAGAGTTCAAAAATATTTTTTAACTCTTTTAATTCATTTATGGAGCCGTTAGTAAACACCAGAATATCATCTACAAAGAGTAGGTGTGAAATGAACAGATTTACCGCTGCCTCTATACCTTTTATTTTACCTTCCCTCCTGCTTTTATGGATCAGCTGGCTTAGACCTTCAGCCACTAAGAGAAAAAGTAAGGGGGACAAAGGGCATCCTTGTCTCAACCCTTTTTGTCCTTTAAAAAAAGGGGTGGCAGCTCCGTTTATGAGGATTGCATAACTGACATCTGTGACACACCCCATTATCCAGCTGATGAAGTCCACTTTGAAGCCGAGGTGTGTTAGAAGCAAACGGATATATGACCAATTTACCCTGTCGTATGCCTTTGATAGATCAATTTTGATAACAGCTCCCTTCTTGTTTTTCATCTTCACACTGTGGAGGACCTCCTGAGCCACCCCTATTGCTTCATGGATTTGCCTCCCATTCAGAAATCCAAATTGTTCCAGAGAGATGTGCCTTGAAAGAATTGGTTTAATCCTGAGCGCAATCACTTTTGCAATTACTTTGTAAATGCTGTTGCATAAAGAAATGGGTCTAAAATCCTCGAAAGTTTCCGGTGCTTCCTTTTTTGGGATGAGAGCAATGAAAGTTGCATTGAATGGGCTCTAGATTTCTCCCTTTAATCTTGACTCCTCCACAACTTCTGTGATTTCTTCTCCTATCTGTTCAAAGAAGTGCAGGAAGAGTTCTACTGACCAGCCATCCGGCCCGGGGCTTTTCTCTTTTGCCATGGATTTTATGACACCTTCCACTTCCTCTTTCGAAACAGGTTCCATTAGGGAGTCCGCTTCTTCCTCCTCCACGTATCTGTGAAAGCTTTGCGCAGTTTGGATGGCTTCCGCAATGGTGATCTCGCCATTGTCTTTGAAAAGGGATTTGAAGTGGTTCACTCCCAGGGATGAAAGAGCTTCAAAGGTCTTTGCCTCCCTTCCTTCTTCGGTCATTAATTGCCAAATGGTGTTTGCGCTTTTCCTTCCCTTTGCATAGTTGTGGAAGAAACTAGTGTTTTCGTCCCCTGCTTTGAGCCAGATAGCTCTACTTTTAATTCTCCATTCTTCCTCTTTTGCCAGCAGAATTTGATTCTTATGCTTTTCCAGATCTACAATTTTCTTTTTTGATTCAAAAGTCGCGTATCCATCCTCTTCTATGCTTTCAAGCTTCTGGAGTTCCTCTGAAATCTTGGTAATCTCCTCGTTCTGCTTTAGTTTCCTGTCCTTTGCCCATAAAATTGTTGCCTTCTTCAGTCTTTTGAGATTTTCCATAAAGAGAAATCCCTTGTTCTCCTGTGATCCTCTGGCAGCATGTATCCATGTTTCTTGAAATAATTTGTTGTAAGATTCTTCTTGAAGCCACGAAGCATTGAATTTGAATGGTGCTGGAGGTTTTGGGGGGACTTTTGCCAGCTCAAGAAAAATCGGAAAGTGATCCGAAGGACCCCATTCTTCCACCCATTGCCTGAATAATGGAATAGCAGCTGTTAAAGCCTCATTAATTAAGAATCGATCTAGTCTCTTCGCCACCCTGGCCTCTCCGACTCTTCTGTTCCTCCAAGTTGGTTTCAGCTTGATGAGATTAGCTTCCAAGAGGTTGTTTGAGGCTAGAGCATTTATAAAAAAGTCTGATTGCGGATCTTCTCTAGCAGCAGGACCCCAGGCTTCCGCTCTGCCTAGGGAGAAGTTTAGATCTCCTCCCATCACCAAATAGTTATTCTTCATAAAGGATTTCTCCAACAGATCGTTCCAGAAAGAAATTCTTCCTTGACATGGCCCATAGATGTTAATGATAGATAGGGAAAAATCAAAATCAGTGGACTGACACTCTATCCCCAAACCTTGCTTCATGCCCCACTGGTTCCAGATCTTAATTTTACCTGCTCTGATTCCAACAGCCAATCCTCCTGAGTGGCCATCAGAATCAATTGCTGAAAAAGTCCATCCTGGAAGGAGAGCGTTAAGCATTGATTCAATGTCCGCCCCTTTCCCCAGAGTCTCCTGTAGAAGTAAAACGTCCGCCTTTGAGTTCGTCACTATCTCCCTGAGAGCCAGTTTTTTGGGCTTACTGGCCAAACCCCTACAGTTCCAGGAGGAAATTATCATTTGTAAACAGAAGCTGGGGCTTTCACTGCTCTAAGTGCCCCTGTGATTGATAGTTGTTTCCCGTCTGCTACATCGTGGATGGCCTGGACTTGTGCCATAGAGAGCCTTGATTTCCTACCCCTTTTTTTCCCTTGCTGGCTTAGGGAGGAAGATGGCTCGATGCCCCCCACAACAGCTATCGGATCCTGCTTATTTGCAAGAGAGCGAAGGTTGTAAGGGCATGAAGGTTGCTGAGACAGAAAAGGGGATTCTAGGCAATGCCCAAAGCGGTTCAAATCCAGGGAAGGGATAGCTTCAGATAAGCTATCAATACAAGGTTTCATAATGCCCACATCCACCTTTTGATTGGTCTGGATTGGGGTCGGGCTTGTTGGAGGCACATCAGCAACCTTCTTTGAATCCCCTGAATCCAGTCCCGCTTCAAGCGGCTCCTGCAGTTGTGCCTGGGGGTCTGCTTCCTGGTCCTTGCTCCTTTGCTGCATATCTAACTCCAAAGATTTCTCTTCCTGGGCTACTGATTTCTCCTTATTTGGTTGATCCTGAGTGTGCTTGATGGTCTTATCCGATCTCACCAACAATTTCTGGGACCTTCGCCTCCGACTCCCTAAGGGGCATTCCTTCACCAAATGCCCATACGCATGGCATCTGTGGCAGCGGAATGGCAGGTATTCGTAGTCCAAAATTTGTTCAAACTCATATTCCTTATATTGAAGGATGATTTTCTCTGCCAGGCCTCCGCTGGGTCTAAGGTTTACCAGGATCCTCGCCATTGCCCTGTTGTGAGTTTCCTGGAAAGACATGTCTGCCTCCAAGTATGAACCCAGCCGATTCCCCATCGCCTTAAACACTGATTCAACCCAAAGGTATGAAGGTAGCCCTGGCGCTCTAACCCAGACTGGGAAAACATCAGCCTTTTCGTGGACAACATCAAACATTGGGCTCCAGTTTTTGAGCAGCACCGGAATGTTCTCGATCGTCCAATGCCTCTTCAGTACCCATTCAGCTGCCTCTTTGTTCTCAAAACGAACTGAAAACCATCCTTTTGCTAAGGTCTGCACTTGAAAATCTTTGATTAAATCTGAATGCCACTTCTGCATGCCCCAGGTTTGGATGAAACCAGGCGAGAGTTTCTTCCCTCTAACTCTGCCTACCAGGGTGCATTCAGCGACCTCCAAAGCTTCTTCGATCTGGACATCCATGCCCAGCACTAAATTCCTTTCTACTCCTTGGGATTTAATCAGTTTCTGCTTTTTCTTTTGCCCTTCTGCTAGTTTTGCTCCTCTTTCAGGGGCTCTTGGGACTTCGTTCCTCAGCTGCCCTCTATGCACTTCTGGCCCGGAGATCTAGGGGAAAAGATCTGAATCTAGGCAAGTATCCTTCAAAAGCGAAAGAGGGTGATGATGGTTTTCAAACAGAGGCTGATTTGTTACCTGGCCTTTCTGGATTGAAAACCTGTCTGCTTCCCTAGGCACCTGAAGATCTACGGGAATCTGTACCCCCCTCACCGTCTCTTTTTTGCATCCCCTGCTCGATCTATGGATCTGATGCTGTTTCTTGCCTTCCAGTTGCATTAATACCTTCTCAAGCGAGTCCTTGGCCTCGACTGAGAGGGTGTGGGTCGATCTGTCGGAGTCCGAGCAATACGGGGAAGGTGCTGGGGATTCCACCGAGCCAAAGAACCGAGCAACGTTCTCAGATGTTGGGTCTTCCCCCCAGACAGAGAGAATATCCTCCTTCGCTGGATCGAGGTCGATGCCCTCCTCCGGACTAACCATGATTGCTAAGCAGGTTATGAAGCTTTGTCGGTTGGTCGGTCGCTGAGAGAAACGATGTCAGAAGAGACCGAAACCTATTCCCCAAGAAAAAAATACCAGACTTTTTGCCGTTGCTGACCTTCGGGTATCTGATCTTCACAGGTCGTGGGCCTCCACCAATCCATTCCAACCTGCGATATATTTTATTCACGATCTGCTGCTCTGCGCGCCGTCCATTGGCGGTTTCCCTGTCCTCGACCCCACGGTCTATGACTGGCTCAAATCCTGTTTTCCGCTCCTACCTGCTGCTGCGCTCCTTCGGCCCCCATCGCTGCACCGCCTGTCCATCAACTTTAATGATTTTTAATATAAATATAAATATTAATATTATTAAAACTTTTAAACTTATTTTAGTTTCCATTTTTTTAATAAAATTAAATAATTTCAAAATAGTCGAAATTACATATTTTCATTAAAGACAATTTAAGCTAGATTTCATCCTAAATTAGAATTTGCTGGGAGTAAGAAGATTTGAGATTTTGTAGTTGATTGGAGTGATTTTGAGCCAAAACCTTATTAAATGTGATCGTGAAGAAGACAAAAGATATTCCTAGCCAATGCCATGATATTCCTGTGAACAATTATTGTCCATTGTCCATATTTTAATGGTACTCTTATTAGTCCTTGCCTTCGGCATAGCAGGGACTATAGCGATCAATCAATCGTTGACTTCCTATTAAATCGCTTTGACCAAATAATATTTCTCATACATTTGAGGTTTAAACCAATGTTTTAAATAAAATGTTCGGCTCAACAAATTTTTATCCAATGTTTTTGTTTGGACGTCTTATTGTCGACCTCACGTGCCCCGATGTTATTTCAGTGACGGCAAGTTATTTTATCATAAGTTTTTGAAAAAAATGTGTGAGCGAGAAAGTTATTTTATGCAAACTAGGAAGGTTAGGGCAGGTAAACTATTTTATGTTATTTTATGCAAATCCACCACTTCTAGCAACACGCCACCTGCAGCTTCTTCTTGCCACTTGTCACCTCTTCTATCTCCTGTCCTCTCTTCGTTACATGCAATATCCTTCTTATCTAAACTTGCAGCTCCATAGCGTAGAGAATTGGCATGGCCTCTAGAAACTTGTGGAGTGCAGAGAATTGGCATAGCGTAGAGAATTGGCATGACCTCTAGAAACTTGTGGAGCACATAGAATTGGCATGCTCTCCAAAAACTTGTGGAGTGATTTTGACGGCCATGCCCTCTAGGGACTTGCAGAGTGATTTTTTAGACGAAGAAGCCAACAGTGGTTCTACAAATGAAAATTTGTAAATTGTCATGATTTTTGAAGATCTCGTGATTCTTAAGCTGCATCACATCACAAGTAAATATCATTAAACAATCCTTATATTTTCTACTTCCATTGTTGGGCCAACATCAGCAGTAAGTTATATTCTACTCTGCTTTAACCAAAATAATTGCAAAAATATAGTTAATAGTTCATTATGAATGCTATTTGAAAGGGAATTATGTTTATAATACGTTTACCTAGGAACCCACCACAAAGCTTTATTGGACATCCCAGAAGAACCTCCTCATTCTTCTTCGGCTTTTGAAGGTTTAAGGCTCTTCCCACCCTCCATCAAATTCATATTTTGGAACGAGTTTTGCGAGAGATTTTCCTTCCATGGCCTCAAGGAAATCCTCCGTTCAAAAAACAATTTTGAATTTCGAAATTTAGTTAAACAAGTTAAAACGCTTTATGAAAAGGGCAAAAACAATACATACATCTACTGTAATTACATTAGAAATGAGGGCACATCAACGCAGCTATAAAAAAATAAGGCATGTACGTTTTACCCCATTAATCAGACGAAATCATTAAAACCCTATAACAAAAAGGCTACATAAGAATGCATTCATGAGCAAAAATGCCCTATTAAAGCTCAAAAAAAGTAAAAGCGTGCTCTTTTCTCACTAGCAATAGAACCTATAATGTGCTTGTTTACGTGAATGAGAATTGAACCCATGGCCAACATTGTTTTTTGTATCAAATACTAATATAGACCATTATTCATAAGAGAAACAATTTCTGATGAAATTAAGTGAAGTTTCCAGCAATCTTGACCTCGTATCAACCCCATACCAAACTCCAACAAATTCAGGGCCAAATAGGTCAGATGGGTAGAGAAATGGGTACCTCTGTGCGTGTCTCAGGATGAGAGATTACTTCCTGTGCTAACTAGATGCTCTCATGCTCTTGCCGTTCTATGGGCTTTAAACTTTACATGTATTCTATGGCCAACGATAGCAAAAAAGGGCAAATGAACGAATACAATATCGGATAGTCCACCTATGGACCATGTTCAAACACTCTTCTTATTTTCTGCATGGCAAAGTCTCCCAGTGTGATGACAAGGCCATCAGTTCACTAATTTTCATGTGCAGGCTTTTGTTGCAAAGAAATATCTGGCTCAGCTTTCACTTACCATGTTAATCTGCTTTCTGGGAACCTTGCAGTCTGCTGCATTGACTCTTGTTATTGAACACAAGCCTTCTGTATGGGCTATAGGATGGGACATGAACCTTCTAACTGCTGTTTACTCGGTATGTCTTCCATTTGCATGTGAACTAAGTAGTTTCATGATTTGATTTACAAACAAATGCAAGATTTTTGGAATACTAATAATTTGATTGCAAATTTACCATAAGCAGGGAGTTGTCGCCTCTGGAATTGCATATTATGTACAAGGTCTGTGCATGGAATTAAAAGGACCTGTATTTTCCACAACATTATCCAATCTACATAATGGTGGGTTTAGAAACCCATGCCCTCTTCCCTCTTCAGCAACCCCCGGGCACAAATCGGACACAAAAAAACCACTGAGTATCGCTTGGAACGCTTCTTAGTCTCGCTGCAGTAGGGGGATACCTTCGAACATGTACCTGAGGGACGAGGACATTGAGAATGATGAATTGAGTAACAGAAGTAGGCACGGGATGCGAGGGTACGAGTGGATCTCATCTAATTTCTTGACACATTAGACATGCAAAAGAGACAGAGGTAAAGACATTGAGTATGCAAGAAGGACGAGAGGCAGGCAGGTGGTAAAATTGTGGGCCCACGGGATTTTACATGTTTGAAATATATTTTTGTATTATACATTTTTTTTGCATGTGTTACAGGCGTTCTTTTATTACTAGGCCAGAGAGAAATATCCAAGCAAGGATGGAAAGTTCAACAGCCGTGGTCACCCACTGACTGACTTCCTACAATGCAGGGTGTAAAGGATGGATGTGAGTTCTTCCTTCACTATTCTCTTTTTATAATTAATGCCCACTTAGTTTAACTTTAGTAATATGGTGCCAGTTTCCCAGATGGTTGGATGAAAATTATGGAAGAAATTTTCCACTTTTCTCATGAAGCTATGAAATATATACAAATTTTGGTATTTGGACATATTTGCAATTTTGGTCATGGTCGGTAATCCTGCATCTCTGCATGATTGGAATAAGATTTTCCTGTATTGTTTTTAGGATCATGTGAACAATCCTTACTCTCATGCAAGCATGGGTTACAGTCACTATTCATGTAATTTCATATTCGAAGTCTTTCTTTTAGCATGTTGAGCTTTCTATCGTTGCCATACTTCTAGTGCCGGAACCATATCTGAATTGACAGTCTATGTCTCTATTCTCAATCTCTTATATGTTTTCTTGTTGTTTGGTGTTAGAGTTCTTGATATATCATAGAGGTCTCAAACAATCTTCTTGGTGTATTCAAGTATAAGTTTCAAAAATTCTTCATGCTATATTCAATGATAGGTCTTGAATAGTGCCCATGTTGTCGAAGTGGAGAATCGTGATCTTTTTCACTAGGCTGGCAAGAGATTTAATGATATGCAGGGGTGTATTGAGAAGACAGACTTTAAAATTTGAAAATTTGGATTGAATGCAACTAGGTCTTTTCATCATCGTTGCGTTTCACATTATTTGGGTCCTTATAAATTTTAGTTGAGAAGTCTACTTGTAGATTACGTCTTTTCCCTTTATTTCTTATTCTCTGGGTCTCTCTTCTTAGTGTCTTGTTCTTCCATATGACTTCATTTCTCAAATCTCTGCTCTAAGTGTCTTAATCTTTCATATCACTTTTCTTCTTGTAATATGTGTGATAAGTAGGTCTGTTTTATTCTACTGTAATTTCTGTTCATCTACTTGTGTTTATTCTCTATGCAGAACACCTCACTTTCTATGTAATTTACTTATAGTTTCCCTGATAGGTTGCTTATAATACCTTTACATTGCTTTTATGGGAAGCGTCACAAATATTGCGATGGTGTTCGGCTGACAAAGTTGGTAATAAAAATAATGCAACACAATCTCGATGTTTACTTGCATATGGAGAAAGTGCAATGCAACCATGAAGTATGTACATTTTTAGCCGATATATATTTCAACTCACGTTAATTTTTGTGATTTATCAAGGGCCACCATCGATTGTTGCCCAAATATTGTTAGTCCAAGAATTTCATGTACGACTGTGATATCATGCCTGAGAAAATATTTTAAAATATGTAGTTTTTAAAATGTGAAAATGAATAATCACATGAGATTCCTTGTAATGCAAGTTCCTCTCTATGCACCGAAATCAAAGTTATGTCTACACATGGTAAATAAATATTATGGCATTAGATTATTTGTTTTATTCTGTTTTCGTTGGAAATTCTTTAAAGAATTAAAAGAAAAAGGTTGTAAATTATAAAACGCTGATCAACAAACAGGAATGGATCTTATAGAAATCTAACCAACCTCTAGGCCAAACGGAATATCTATAAATAGATCAAACCCTTGCCAGCAAGAGTCTGTATTGGTCTCGGACCTCTGATTATGATTTGATAGTCCTTCTTGCTCTGGTTGGAAGGAGTTGGTAAGACCTTGTGTGATGCTTATAATACCTTTACCTAGCATATCGATTGAGTATGAAGCCCTTGTTTCAAAAGCACGCAACGACCTCAGAATCAACAAGAAATGGAAACTCCCTGAGCCTCTCTTATAGTTTATGGCAAAGAAATTTGCTTTACGCAATAGGATTCACATCAACCGCAACACCCTGTCTGTTTAGAAAGTTCATTTTTGGGCATATGAGCATCCATGCCCTCTGTGTCTCTGCACCTCTTGCGTAAACATATTTAACTCAGAGCCAAGAAATTTCAATATTTTCCAATAAGTTGTAGAGGGTTACTGTACTCGAGTAGATATCATGAAGGCCTTAATCCTTGTGGGTGGTTTTGGAACAAGGCTACGCCTGCTTACTCTGAGCCTTCCCAAGCCTTTGGTGGATTTTTCCAAGTTCTTGCATCATTCTGGTACGTCGCCTAACAGTTTTACTGTCTAGATCTTTGGTGCGGGTAATTACACAGGTTGACGTGCCTAAACCTTGCCCCTTGCCATGCTTGTACGATCATGTTAAGCGGATAAATCGTTCTTGTAGACAAGACCGATCTCCCTAGTATCAATTGATATCTAGCAATAAGCAGGACAAGTAAATCTACTTTTCTCTAAACATATTTCGATTCATTAATAAAAACTAAGAGGTGTTTTAGACCCTACCTTAAATCCAACGCTAGTTTGTGGTAGCCTTGCTCCAACAGCTTCAAAGAGTATCTTTTTAATAACCTGCAAACACAAACAAACACACATCAAAGAACACCTGCATAGCTAATATAATAAATCATGTTCATCATAATGATCAAGGAGTCTATGAAATAAACCATTAAACACAGCTTATTAGAAAAATAAACTTGATTGTATTAACTTTGAGAAAGAAGAACTTTACAACCTTGGTGCCTTGATGCTGTACAAGCTCTTCCCAGGGTCCAGGCAAGAATCTCCTCTACTTTGACAAGCCTCACTCTCTCCCAAATGAGATTAAAATTTATGTGATCTTTCCTCTCAAAAGCTCAATTAGGAAGACTAAGTTCCAGCAGCATATACCCTCAACAATATTCAGCTTTCAACCTCCAAGTAACTAGCACAAAGCTTCATTTTATAGTGCAAAGGAAGGAGGTTATAGGTCCACCATTGAAGGGATAGAGTCCTTCTTCAAGGGGATAAGCTCCTCACATCAAGGGGTTAGCTCCTTAAGGAATGGGATGCATGCACCCTCAAGGAGTGAACTTGCCAGCGCAAGATTCCCTCTAGAAGCTTCCAGAATTGACTCAAAGTGAGTTTTTAAGAATAAACTTGCACCTTTTTAACTTTTACAGGGGTTCGCACCCATAAATGCAGATACAGAGTGGTCAAGTGCACAGGGGACATGACCAATGGGTGCGGTACCACAGGTAATGCTAGGAGAAAGTGCGAAACCAGAGTTTTAGAGATTTTTAAGGACTTTCTCTCATTTTCAAAGCTTGATATGCAGAGCTGAGGTTTAAGACTTGCAAAGGAGGTATGTATGAGTGGTGATAGACTCATATTGATTACAGAAAGTCATGGTGACAATTTTTCGTGTAACAGATTGCCCACTAAAGTGTGAAGCCTGTAATAGATGAGGATGGTTTTTTGTCATCTAAGAAGAGTGAAGTACTTCAAGGATATTCCTGTGGATACCCCGGTCAGAACCTGTAAAAACATTCAATGCAATATATATATATATGATCATATCATCGCTGAGGTAGGCATTCCCATACTCAGATCAAAATTGACTAGAAACTATCTAAACTACTCTGATACAGGAATGAGTTTGTAATACATCACAAGTCTAGACATATGTAGACACAGTATGGGCGCAGCCATCTATTTATGAATAGTACATTGTATAATGAATAACAAAATTCCTCGTAGCCTGGATGGTGGAAACTAGATCCAGGGTCTTCATTTCTGCTTCCCGAACTAGTACGTTTCTATCCATGTGAATGAATGTTTCGAAGTCGAACATGGTAGAAACCACTTGATTACCAGTCAATGATGTAAACTGTTAACAAGTGTGAGAGGAACCACCAGTAATGTCAATGGCCCTCAAAGTACTCAGTACAATCCATGAAATGTGAATGAAATGAGTCGATGTCGAACATGTCATGGAATCCGTTGATCGAAGGTCAATGATGCAACTTGTCATCAAAGGCAAGAAACTTGCCATTGAGGCATGTGGATTCCAAGGTACTGACGATTTCTAGATCATCTTTCTAGATAATGAGTTGGAGTCGATAGAAAGCGATCCGTCATAGGCTAGCCCATAACAAGAAATCATAGGTCAAGTTTGAAGAAATATGTTTAGCAAGAACCAACTCAAGGGTGGTTAATGATGGATGACAAATATTTTGCAGGTGAATGGTTTATTTGCACAGACCTCTTGAACACGTAACAACACAGCAGATGGCTTGGTGACAGTTGACCCAAAGTTAATACCCAGAAACCAGCTGAAGACTTTCAAAGTGGTTTGATTAACTGTTAGGTAATGGATTTCCAAACCCAGGTGGATAAAAGTGTCATTTTCAAAAGTGATGGAAAGTTTTTTCAAACACAGAGTACAACAAACAGGTTCTTTTTCTCTTTTTCCCCCACCATTTCTGGCAAGTACCTCTTTATTTTTAACAAGCTTGAGGAGGATAACATTTGCTTGGTTATAAGCTCATCCTTCGGATGAGTCCAACTTAGTTTAAATTCGAACCCTAAGAAGAAGTGCCCATCTGTTTGTTAATTGGAACAGGTCCGTTTACTGTGAATTTTAAGCGAGTCCAGTATGGAAAAACTCGGTGTTTTCAATTTTAGGAGTCAGAGAAAAACTTAAGAAAACTCCACGGTTGTCCTTTTCGTAAATTGGTGTCTCCCAAGCCCGAAAAAGTATAAAATAATACTTGAGAGAACCGCTTGATCATTACGACCAAGGAGTACTTTTCATGATTAGTGCCTTCAATCTGAAAAAGTAAAAAAATGATGAAAACACGTCGTTTTATTACCAATGTCGAACTTGAAACGACAAAAGTCCGGCAATATTTTCATGTTTGTACGGTCGGAAAAGAGCTGTAAAGGATTGTCTTTGTAATTCCGTTTTAACGAGTCTACAAAGAAACACTCGGGAATCTTTTCATTTTTTACGAGTCAGAAAAGAGCTTAAAGAGGACTCCTATGTGTTTTCTGTTGAAACTGATCAATTTCACCTGAATCCCCAATATTCTGCACAAAAACTACAAACATTACTCATATCTATTTAAAAATAATAAAAATGCACCAAAATGATCTTTTCAAAGTAAAAAATAAATAAATTTTAATTTATTTATTCAAAAAATCTTAAAAAAAGGGCTTTTACAATTTCATTTTTACCGTTTACCTTTGGAGTAAAAAGTAAGAGCTTTTGGTAAAAAACTTCCTGTGGGGATTGCGCAAAATCCGACCGCTGGAATCGAGAACCGTCTTCTCCAGGTAATCCACAATGTCCCTGACTTGCATTTCATCCGTTTGGAAATTCGTTTTAGGGTTTAGATTTTGATTTTTGGAGGAAAATTAGGGCAAGAAATCGCCCGCGGTGGTTGCGCAGGGGCGCCATGTGGCCCCTGCGCACCCCGACTTTTCTGTGCACATAGAAAAGTCGGGGTGCCGCACCTCGCTTTAAGGAGAAGTGTGCACCTACGCACTGTCTCTAAAGGGATGGGTGCGAACCCCGCAGAATGCGGATTTTCAACCCTAGTTTTTCCATTTTTGACCCATAGAATTTTGGAATGAAAATTCTAATCCACCTATTTTGCAATGTAAGTACACAATATGCTTGTTTGGTGGGAAAGAGAGCATGAGGATGTGGATCAGGCTGCATTACTCCATCCGTCGTCATTACAGGCATTGAGAGCATGCGGGCTTTTCAAATTTTGGACCATACCTGGCATGAGGGCACAGGGAGACTTTTTACAAAGGCTGGTGAACAAGTGGAGCATTCAGGACCAGTGCTTCATTATTGGCAGCAACCGGCTCAAAATCGAGCTGGATGACATATAATTTTTCACTGGCTTGCCCAAGAGAGGCAACCAATTATCTCTGTTCGGATCTAGGTCAGGTGGCCAATCTGTCGCTAGTCTCTGACTAGAGTTCTGTAATAACCAGGATCCAGAAAAATGGATAGATGTGAAAACCATCTCTCGTCCTGAACTGAAGGTTGTTGCTTTTACTGTTACCAGACTCTGCTGGAGCACAGCATTGCATCTAGCTACAGGCTCCCAGATGCGCATGGCAGTGGACTGCTTCCGAGGCGCCATTTTCAACTGGTGCGATGTTGTATTGGCCAATGTGAAGGGCTAATTGACTAGGGCGAAGACTGGGCAACTAAAGAACTTTGGTTATGGTTATTTAGTTTTAAGCTTTGCCCTAGAGAGGGTACCGATGTTGGTTCCACAGCAACTCACTGTTGAGGCTGGACTTCCCCGAGATCCTCGGGATATGCGATGGGTTGCAGTTATGGCCTGCCATCCAGATGAGGGTTCTGAGATTTTTCGATTCACCCCAGAGTATTTCCGTTGGTTAGAGAACCAACTATTTATTATTCAGGATTTTCCATACGCTAGGATGGATTATCGCGGCGATCCCGACATGACTCTTCCACCAGGAGAGCAATGGGATGATAGAGGTAAAAATTGTTTTTCAACATTTTAATCTTATATGTATATTTTTGTATTTTTAACAATCATCCCAAAACTAATAGTAAAAGTTTTAAATGCAGATGTGGGTCCATGGCGACTAGCCGCTCTCCAGCCCTATGATCGAAGACAACCAGCTACCGCAGCACCAGTCCCACAAGACCAGACAGTAGAGACCTTGGCTGAGTTGGAGAGCCATCTAGAGCACTTGACCGCAGATATTCCAGAGACGAGCATAGATGACATTCCTTTTCAGCTTCAGCGCTATGTGATTGGGGTCCCAGGACCTTTTAGAAGGTTCCTTTGTAGGGTGGCCCAAGCAGTGGTGTCTTATCTGGATCATCACCAGTGATAGGATGACTACTTTGTAAACCCATTTTTAGACTTTTGATACTATCATTTTTGCCGATCATAAGGTGTTTTTCAACCTATGATCGAGGATGATGTATATTTTGACACACTCTTATGCTATGCTATGCTATTACTATGGTTATCTTGCAAAACATGTTTATGAGATGTTTTTAAATTTACTGTTTGATTTAATGAAAATGTCTATTTAACATTCGAGAAGCAATTGCATCTGCTAATGTATTTAAATATCTTGGAATCTGCTGATATTCTATGTAATCAAATTCTTGTTCCAAGAGACGGACTCTCAAAAATAATCATAATAATACTAGATTTCTAATGGCATAAACTCGATTAAGTTGTAATACCACGAGTTCTAAATCGAAATGAACAATCAAACTTCGAATTCCAAATGAGATGGATTCAGATAATAATTCAATCACTGCACTGTATTCTGCAATGTTGTTCATTGTTTGACCGAGGCTTACCCCATGCATAGATACTAACTCGTCAGAGGGCGAATAGATAACCCAAGCTGCGGAAGAGATGTTATGTGTACTACGACAAGCACCATCAGCAAAACCGATGTATGTTTGGAGAGGCGTCGACATCTGCAATATCAAGAGTAAAATCAAGATAAGCAGGAATATGATGAAAAACACTCTCTAAAGTAAAGCATGCATTCCTAATCTAAAAACACACCAAACTTAGAAAGAAACTAGTCTAAAAATCTCCACACTAATCTTTTAAGCATAATATCGCTTTAAATAAAGCCCATTCCTAGGTTTACCTAAAGAGACATCGTCAAAATGTTCTAATTCATAGGCCCCTTTTGCCAACTTTCGCTTAACAATATATGGACCATGCCACATGGGTACAAATTTTCCAGCCCCTAGCTTATCGTTTGCTTGATCGTAAAGTAAGACTAGGTCTCCTTCCGAGAAGTTGCGGGGTGTAACATTCTGATCATACTGAGCTTTAATTATTTTGGCATGAGTTTCGATAGCTAATGCAGCATCACGTCAATTCTCATCTAATTGAGCTAAGTATAATAAACGTTTTTCCTCTTCGGAAGTGGCTGGTAATAATTGTACGGCAATTTGTAATGACGTGATTTCACATTCAATGGGTAGTACTGCCTCTAAACCGTAAACCAGTTGAAAGGGAGTAAAACCTGTTGATGTTTTTGACTGAGGTTCGGTATGCCCAAATCGCTGAAAATAACATGTTATGCCAATTCAACCTATGAATCCCAATGATTCGTTGGATCATAGTGACTAGAACTTTGTTGATTGCTTCAACTAGACCATTTGCCTGTGGGTAATATGGATTGGAACTATCGTGACGCAGGCCAAGCTGATCTGTAAGTCCAGTCATCATGATGTTTCAAAAATGACTCCCATGGTCAATGATAATCGCTTGAGGAAAACCAAACCTAGTAATTATGTGATTGAAAATGAAAATCGCAGCAGTTTTGCCGTCTGCCGAAAATGTAGGCATCACCTCGGCCCACTTGGTAAAATAATCTACCGCAAGGATGATATACGCATGCCCCCCGGCCAAGTGAGGGTTACATGTAATAAAATCGATACCACATTTTGCAAATGGACCAACGAAAATTATAGGGTGGAGAGGAGCAAGTGGAGCGCGCATCTTACGATAAAAAATTTGGCAATTGTGGCATTTCTGGACTGCAGCGATACAATCTTTGAATAAGGACGGCCAGAAATAGCTAGCGCACAAGAGCTTTTGGGTTGTGGCATACCCAGACATATGACCGCAACACACTCCAGAGTGACAGTCATTAAGAACCTTTTCAACCTCGTCATGAGTTAGACAACATCGAAAAACAGAATCCCCACCCCACGACGATAAAGAGTATCTCCAATAATAGTGTAAGGTTGGGATTGGAAACGTATTTTCTGGTGGTGAGATCGTGAGATGTCAGGCTGAAAAGATTGGGTCTAGAGATAGACAATGATATCTCCATACCATGGATCAACAGTGCTAATAAGGAACAAGGATTCATCCGCAAAGGGGTCTTCAGCCACATGTTCGGTATCAGCACGAGGGAAGTCACACATCAATTCCGCAAAAACCAAAGACTTCTTTGACTTGGCCTTTTCAAATTCCAAGTCAAATTCCTGTAGGATGACAATCCATTTGGAATACTTGCCCCCTAGCAATTGTTTAGTTAAAATGTATTGCATAGGGTTACAGTCAGAAATAACAGTGGTTTTACGTAGCAAAATGTAATGACGAAATCATTGAACAGCTTGTACTACTGCCAAGGCCAGTTTCTCCACATGTGAATATTTTAACTCAGTCAAAGTGAGAGTCTGACTAAGATAATAGATCACACGTTCACTCTAGAATTCATCTTATTGAACTAAGACCATCCCAATGGTGGAATGGGAAGTAGTGAGGTACAAGAAGTAATCCTGGTTGTAGTTGGGAGGATGCAATAATGACGCATGGGTCAATGTGTGTTTAAGTGCATCGAGAGATTTGTCAGCTATCTCATCCCAAAAGAATGGAGTGTTCTGTTTCAACAAACTGGTGAAACCTTTTGTAATCTTGACATACTTAGGAATGAAACGACGTAAAAGTTTGCTTTCCCTTGCAAACTTTGGAGGAGGCGAAGAGTCGAAGGAGGTGGTAATTTGACAATGGCTTCGACCTTCAAAGGATCGACGCGAATGTCGGCTTTCGAAACAACAAATCCCAGTAAACGACCCGTTTTTATACAAAAAACACATTTGTGGGGATTCAACCTAATCTGATAATTCCTACATCTCATAAAAATGGCTCGTAAATGAGTGAGATGGTCGGCTCGACGTAAAGAATGAGCAAGTAAATCATTGAGATAAGGCTGCACAATGTGCTTACTGTCATGAAACACATAAGACATAGCCCTTTGAAAAGTTGCGCCAGCATTCTTCAATCCAAAAGGTAACTTGCAATAAGCAAAGGTCCCCCATGGACAAATGAATTCTATTTTTGGTTGATCGGCAGGTAGAATGTTAATTTTATTGTAACCAGAAAAATCATCCATAAAGGAGAAAATTTCACTGTCGGCACAATCATCGATAATTTGATCGATATAGGGTGTTGGATAATTGTCCTTGGGACAAGCACGATTAACATCCCTATAGTCAATACATATTCTTATTGTCCCTTGCTTTTTAGTAACTGGAACAATATTCGATACCCAATCCGTTAAAGGAATTGGATAAATGAAACCTGCTTTAAGTAATTTCTCAACTTCTGTTTTGATGGCAGCAGCTTTTCATGGGTGTATCTAACGCAAACGTTGTCGGACGGGTTTAGCATCCGGGTAAGTTTTGATCTCATACACAATAATTGAAGGATCAATTCCTGGCATTTCCTCATAGGACCAAGAAAACACGTCATGAAATTCTTGAAATAGGGCTTTATATGTTTTGACTTTAGTGTCCATAAAAGAAGCACCTATGTGAATGTTTTCAACAATCCCAAGTTTGATTGAAATGTCGATAGGAACCGTTCGAGAAATATTTGCTAAATTTTGTTCAGAATCAGGATGTTTCAATGGATTTTGCGGTTCTTTGACATATTCAGCAGTAAAAATAGATGAAAAATAATTCTCAAAATGATCAATCTCAGGTCTAAACGAAGATCGATGATGAAGATATTCCCATGGTAACTCATCAACAAACAAAAATTCCCAAATTTTCTCATCGGTGTGAATAGTTTCAGAAAAGGTTGTCGAATCTGAGGTTGAGATTGAAAGTGATTCTCCATGGATCACATTCACTAGATCAAGATTGGTTGAACTTGAGTCGGAAAATGACTATACAGCCTAATAAGCAACTTCAAAGGGACTCAAAGGCATGGCATCACCAAAAGAGGCCACCTCGGGATCAGATGGAATGATCCAAGGATCCTCAAGAAGAATGGATTCTGACAAAATCATATGAATAGTCATGAAAGGAGACGGTACATTGGGAGGAGGAAAATAAAACGTTCCTAGTAAACCAAAATCTTTAATTAAACCTACCCCAACATCCTTATAAGGGATAGCCATTTTACGGACATGTTGGATACTCTCAGATGAGGATGGGTCGGACGAAAAGTAAGTTAACTGATCTATTGTAATGATCTTTCCATTATGTGGAAACGTAACAAGCCGAAAGACCGATGAAACAATAGCAGTCATCGTGTAAGACCAACTACGACCCAAAAGAAGGTTGTAATCCAGAGGGGCATCAACCACCTCCACATCTAGATTAACAATTTTTCCTTTAACCCCTATAGGTAAGTCTTGCAAAATGCCATAAGGATGAAACCCTCGGCCATCAAAGGCCTTCAGAATCATCGGGGATTGATTAAGTGTAGGAGAACCAAGGGCTTTCCAACACTGTATCGACATAATACACGTTGAAGCTCCCTCATCAATCACAGTCCTAAAGCAAGGTCTGTTTTTTACTAACACTGGAATCTAGAAAGCCATTTGATCAGGTAAACGTGGTGTACTATTTTCTAAATCGAAGACTATGAGGCTTGAGTCCTGAAGATCAACAGCTCCTATAGCCGACAATAGCAATTTACGATGTGTTGGACAAGATTGCAGCACCTCCAAAGCCAACAATGCTGAAGGTGAAACAGCTAAATCTTCAACAATGTTATAGTTCTGAGCAGCTCTCGCATGTGGATTGAACGCTGAATTTCTAAGTATACCTTTAGCAGGTGGTTTGATTACTAAGTCTGGATTAGGTTTCTCGATTTGTAGCGGATCGGAACCAGACAGAGCTGAGGTTGATGGATTGGAATTAGAAGATTCCGCTTCTATACCACCAATAGGACTTTTACTTCCATAATCTTGCGATCGTGTCGCAATCCTAACATGGGACATCATCATTATGGGCTCTTCCGAGGCACTAGAGGAAGAACCTATCATCTTACTATCTTGACTCGAAAAAGGATCCTTCAAAATAGCAAGTGCTTGAGAACCTTTGATGATTTTTGCAACCTCAGCATGATGTGGAAAATCTCTTGTAAAATGCTCCTCATCGCAGATGAGACAAGGATAGCGAGGTTTACATTTCTCGTCAGTAGATTCAGGTTTATTTGATGTCTCTTTCGAGTTTTGCTTATTCTTCTTCTTACCTTTCTTCTTACCGCTAGATTTTGATTTGGCCATAGATGATTCTACGACATGGACATCGACAGAAATTTCAGTTGAAGACTCTCCCTTCAGGGAATCTAGTAAAGTTATAATAGGAGAAGAATTCTTGGAGGATTTCTTCTTACTTTTGGTATTAACAGTACCAATCATACCGTCAACGGCATGAGACCCTGAGGGAGGTGCAGTTATTTGATTTTGCTTTGGAAGGTCGGGGGTTTTCTCGTGTAAAGTACTTGACTGCATATAGACTAAGTCAAGGTACTGAGCTTGAGCAATTACTTGCTCTTCGGTAACTACTCCTGCCTTGGCTACATCTTCAATTATTTTAGGTAATAACGATTTGACAAACCATTCTGCAAAAATTTGGTCCGGGATAAAAACTTTCACTAAACAACGTCGACATCGCCATTCATGAATATGGTCTGAAATATATGTAGACATCGACTGTTTTAATGAAGTTAATAATTTCGTTCCATTGTCATATCGGACTGGCAGTTGAAAATGAGTAAGGAAGGAAGTGGCTAACTGACTAAAATTGTAAAAAGAGCCTCGTGGCAACTTAATGTACCACTTGGCTGCAAGGCCAATCAAAGTGCGTTGAAAAAGACGAAGAGAATTGAATCATCTATAATGGAATTCGATTCACACCAGAGATGGTAAGTCATCACATGATTTGACAGATCTTCTCCTGACTTTCCCTCAAACTTTGGTATATCACTGGGCAACTTGTTCGGCATTGGCAGCCAAAATGAAAGATAATTAATGGGATCATTCGTAAGGCGCGACAAGTCAGGTAAATCCAAAGTTGCTATAAACGGTAACTAATGGTTCGGATCTCGAAAACTTGGGGTCATAAGACCAGCCCCAGGAGGAGGATATCCAAGATAACTTGGAATCAGATTGGCATTTGGGATATTATATCCTCCTGGAAAACGAGGATTAACCAGACCATACTAGGGTTGTTGAGGTTGTTGATAAGTATACCTAGGGTATGGTTGATACTGATAAGTCGGGCTCTGTACAGCAGGACCGAATTGGTATTATCCCTGGTACGGTTGATAAGTAAATTGAGGTTGACTTGTGACAACCGTACTAGGCCCAGGTTGTCCTACAGGCATTGAAACCGAAGTCTAGATTGTAGGTCCGGACTGAGGTAAAGAGGCTTAAGGAGTTGATACAGGAACAATAGAAATTGGAGCTGCTGATACTCCAGAAATAGCTGGGGTGGATTGAACAGAGGCCGCAGTAGTTGCAGCAGACGTTTGGGGTGGAGTTCGAGGTGAACTAGGCCCAAGCTGATGAACTACCCCAGGTGTAGAAGTTTGAGTAGTAGGCTGGACATGTTGTTGGGGTGAACCAGAAACCAAAAGCTGTCCAGATTGAGATGACAACTGCACACTGGGTTGCAAAGTCTATTGATCCCACACCATGTTCATTCCGGGGTATGGACCCATAACAGGTTGAGCATATTGAGGACCAAAACCAGGTTGAGTGTAAGGTTGATAATTATATGGTACATTTCCTGTTCCTTGAACAAATGATTGACCTGAAGGTGGTTGGAAACCTTGAGGTTGGTATTGACCTCGAGGTTGGTACTGACCTTGCGGTTGGTACTGACCTTGCGGTTGGTACTGACCTTGAGGCTGGTACTGACCTTGAGGCACATATTGAAACTGAGGTTGACCTTGAGGTACATATTGGTACTGGGGTTGACCTTCAGGAAAATATTGTCTCGTAGGGATGTATTTTCCTTGAGGTTGCCCCCCAGGTGGTAATGGACTACCTTGAGGTTGCCCCCCAGGCGGTATTTGAGTACCTTGCGGCTGCCCCCCAGGCAGTATTGAACTACCTTGAGGTTGCAGGTTAGGGGTAGTACCAGACATCATAAGAATCTCTTCGACACTTAACGGTTTAGTTCTGCTATTACCAGGAGATACTACATATTCGATGGGTTGAGGAGATGCTCCTGAAAATGTACCAGATAAAGACTAATACCCAGGAGGAACAGAAGGACTGCCATGTAAAAATGTTTCTGGCGCCTGAGAAAACAAGGATGACTGTCTCGAAATATTTAAAGGAGGATAATAACCTCTGTGTTGGATGGAAAGGAAATTGAGGTGGTGAAGATGTGAGACCTGGATTTTCTAAAAAGTTGGTCAACGAAATATACCAAGCGTCACCTCTAATGGGACTGTTAGAAAATGGATTCACGCTCCCTAAGTTCGATAGCTGGTTGATTTTCGGGGATGTTTATACCTTCGTCCGGACTTACAAGTTATTCTATGGAAATGAGTCTAGAAAGGAAGATTTTGGGTAATGATACTTTCTACCCTGGGTGAACTAGGACCACTAGAAACAGGAGAGGAAAATCCCGAAGATGGAGTAGCAGCAGGTTCAATTTCAGGTTCTTCGGCTAATGAACTAGTAGGAGTAATACTACCAGTAACTTTAGAAAATGAAATCGGTTCAGAAATATGTTCTATTGCTTGAACTAGATAATCAGGATGTATGATCAACGAAGACTCTCTGGCCTCCGGTGACCCAACTCTACTTTCACTAGGTGTGACAAGAGCTCGCAGCCCTTCAAGTTGACTTGGTGTAAATTCAGGAGGCTACCCTCAAAGTCGACGAGATTGTCTCGGTAATTCAGCCACGATTAATTATTTAATTACTTCACATGAAAACAAAGAAAATCTCAAGAAAACCACCTAAAGTCTCTAAAGAACCAAACAATTTGAAGCACACACCTAATAAATCTAGAAGATCAAACCACACACAAACAGTATCTTTCCGGATCGAAAACACTAGTTGGTGATGAAATCCAACGTCGCAGAATTCAATACAGAAATGGTGGTTGGAACAGTTACCCCGACAACCTGCTTAATGAAACAGACTAGCACAAGTTTCTCCACTATAACCGTCTCGAGTGAAGATAACCCCCTAGAGAGTCCAAGTGAGTCTAGTCGACGTTTGCTCCAAGTACAACGTGATCTTCCCTCCACCGTCATCTAGGAAAGAATCCTATAGATTATGGCCACTAAGGTTACCAACTGAAACAAGTATACCTGGGGGAATAGTCTACGATCCAATACGCACGCAAGGGCAGAGTAACAAGCTCAATCCCCTTGAAGGCTCCTTGACATAATCCAAGGTTTACCAACAAGTGATGCCAGGCTCCTCGACAATGGTCAATCCAAGGTTTATCGTTTTCAATACGTGAATATCTTCTATCGTTCCCAATGAGGAAGGATTGGTTCCCACACTGGTTCAGATATGATCTCATGCTTCTCCTTTAAGAGGAGCTTTCCCAGAGCATAGATGTAACAATTGAAATTTCTCCCTACCGCAAGATCGACTACTTGTTTGTTTAAACTATCTTGGAGAGTTAATTACTCCCTACTCCAAGATACTAGCCTAAGCTATGTTGGTGAAAAGAGCCCTAGAAAATAAAAAGATTGCTAGATGGATTTTTATTAAGCATTAATTTTATTGGTTGTTTCTTAAGTCAATGGGTGCGGAGATGAAACTTTATGGTGTGAAGACTCGACTCCAAACCACTAAAAAATGCACCTAAGATGATAAACAATTCATTTTCTTTTCAATGAATTTCTAGCTAAGGAAGAGTTGAAAATGCAATGCTGTGAAAATCAAATATTTTTCTTAACATACAACTGAAAGAAAAACTTTTTGTCTTTTTCAAAGAACTTAAAAAACGAGACTACTAATCACACTCACGGGAAATCCCTTTGCTTTTCAACAATCAAAAACTACAAGAACAAACAATTCTTTCAAGGGAGCTTTTAAGATTTCTGAAAAACTCTAAAGACTATTGAAAACAAAATTTTCAACAAGCTTCTATAATTTCTATGAAACACTCAAAAGTATAATCTAATCTTGAGATCTAACAAAATGGATTGAAAAGAAACTTGAAATGTTTTTTAGGATGCTTAACTTAGTTTTCATCTAACTAAGGATCAATTTGTTCAAATCAACAAAATAATCAAAAACACCCAATTATATTTTAATAAAAAATGAAATTCGAAACTTTCAATCAAGTTTAATCAAAGTTTTTCAAAATAGAAAAATGGGATCTAGCTGTCTTCAAGGATAGATTTCATAAACTAGTCAAACTCAGCAAGAAGACCAGAGATACCAGGGTGATCTAAGGCTCTAAGGCTTCTGATCTCTGAGCTATTACGAAGACCAAGCAAAAATCAATCCAACCGGAAAAACTTCTAGAAAATCACTTCAAACGAGAATGCCAATGAAAACTAACTCACAAGGAACTTTTGTCAAGACAAGTGCAGATCTGGGTATAAACTAACAGCTATGGAGAAAAAATAAACCTAACTGGGTGGAAGGATCTTAGGTTTTTCAAACTTTTGATAGGGTCCACAGGCTCCTAGTAGAACCAGGTGCGGTACCGCTCCATGTTATACTATAACAGTGCGGACAGGTTCGCACTGTACCTAACGCAGAAGGTGCGGTCCTCTTCCAAAAATATGAAAAATAAAAATCAAACCAGGATCTAAAAAGTACCCAATCCCACACAGATCAAGGCAAAATCAGAAACCACAACTCAAGTTTCTCAAGTCAAAGCAAAGACAAATTAAAAACCAAAACCGTTCCCCAGTGGAGTCGCCAATTTGTTGGCCAGATAAATCGTTCTTGCAAACAAGACCGATCTCCCTAGTATCAAATGATATCTAGCAACAAGAAGCACAAGCAAATCTACTTTTCTCTAAACATGTTTCAATTCATAAATGAGAACTAAGAGGTGTAATAGACCCTACCTCGGTCCAACGATTGTTTGTGGCAGCTTTGTTCCAACAGCTTCAAGCAATTCCCTTTTAATAACCTACATACACAAACAAACACACATCAAAGAACACCTGCATAGATA
>APFE030385503.1:5249-39534 GCA_000404065.3 Pinus taeda
TGTTTCTCCAGTATATACCTGTTGGACCCGTCTGTTATTGGGGTTCGGGTTCAGTTGAGCAGGTATTTGGGATTGTCTTGGTGGAGTGGGAGGTAACACTTGTGGTTGAGTAGGTGGTGGAGGCAAAAGAGCAGGAGAAGATTTGTACTGGGGCCTCCACCCCTGATGAGGTGCATTCCACTAAGGCAGTGGCTAAGCATAAGAGTGAAACAAATGAGCAACTAGTGGAGCCTAGTATTAAGGAGGATACGACCAAGGAGGGGATGTGGACCAGGAAGGATGAGCAGGGGGACCCCAAGAAGGCATGGAAGTGGCTTGGTTGGGGTTGTAATAAGTCTGGGATGTCCCTTGCATTCCCTGCTGGTAAGGTCTGGGTCCATGTGGCCTCCTTTGGTTCATGAAATAGAGTGGTTCAGTGGCTCCTTCGACCTCTTGATATGCAGCTTTAATTCCAAGAAAGGAAGGGCACTGATTCATAGGATGGTATTCTTCATAGACTAAACACATTTCTATAGAGTGCAATGGACATTCATTCCTAGGATGCATTCTAGTGCACCTAGGACAAAAGATGGCCAAAGCCCTCTCAACTTCCTCTTGTTTCCTTTTGATATGCAAGGTATCCATTTGCATGGCAAGAGTCTACCTCATCTCGCTCTTGAAATCTTATAGACGATTCTCAAGTTCATTTCGAAGGGATGAACTGGATGAGGATGTACTGGCTAAAGGTTGACTTCCCCTACCTCTCTTTCTACCTGACCTAGAATGGTTTCTAAACACAGTCTTTATGTCATCATACGGTAGTTGGTAGATGTCTCCCCTAGCCAGTAAATGGAGGGTATCTAGAAGGTCTTCAGGGACTCCTCTGAGCAGAACCAACTTCAGAGATTTGGGGTCAAGTGTGCACCTGGCCCTTTTATAGCTGAGTTGAAACCTCTCTTCATAGTCTTCTAAAGATTCATCACTTCCCATGGTCATTCAGAATATTTCTTCCTTGGTATCCTTTGACCTACAATACTCCCAGTATTTGTTGTTAAAGGCTTGTTGCATCTGAGCCCAAGTTGTGATACTATTTCCAGGTAACCCCATGAACTAGCGCCATGCTGCATCCTTGAGGGTAGAAGGAAATAGTTTCAACTTCTGCTCGTCCACTACATAGTAATAGGTTCGACAGAGAACAACAAATTCAAACAATAAGGTATCAGGATCTTTGGTATTCAATCCATGAAAGTGAGGTAAGGCTAAAGGACTTATGTTTTTCATTTTTGTGTCCCCATTGGTCTCTCGGATAGGAAAGGCACCTTCTATTCTTTCCCCATTTCCTCTAACATTTCTGTTTTCAGCCATGGTCTCCGGAGGAATCGTTTCTTTCTCTTCTTCTATTATAGAATCTTCGTATATCTCTGGAGGCTCACCTATAGGCTCTTCTCGATCACTACCACCAAAGAAGAGAGAAGAGTGACTTAGTATGTGGTGGGGATCTTGGGTAGGAATTTTCCTAAATTGTCTCTGTTCCTACAAGGCATGAAAGGAAATATCTTTTTGGGTGATTTTTGCTTTTTTCTGCTTGTACTTGCAAAACTGAAATGAATTGAAGAACAAATTGCAACCAACTGAAATGAATCTTGCTGAAATGGAAATTGCAGAATTGAAATGAAAACAGGAGACGACTAATCTACTTTGCTAGAATGGAAATTGCAGAATTGAAATGAAAGAAGGAAATGCCTAATCTATGCTTGCTGAAATGAAATTGCAGAATTGAAATGAAAGTAGGAAATGCCTAATCTACTTTTGCAGAATTGAAATTACAGAATGGAAATGAAACAACTACTCTACTTTTCCTAATATAAACTACTTAGCAGAATGTTGCAGTAGAAAATAGAAGAAACCAGTAATCACAAAATACTCTAACGCTTCCCCAACAATGGCACCAAAAATAGTGGTGAGCTCCAGTATTGCAGCAATAATGTTGCAAATCATGGGGCTTCCTTCTTTACTTTTATCAACCCAGTAGTTCGTAACAAACTTGGAAGTGACGGTGCTGTATGCACAAGTACTAGCTCTTACTACAAGCTGTCACTTGATCAGCTGGTGCAAGTTCACTAGGAGCTTAAGCCAACTTCTATGAGTTCTCAGAAGAATACTTTACTGTGATGGAAGAAAATTAACTCTATAGGGGCTATTATACTTGCATAAAGAGAAGGAAAATTGGAATGAAGCGCAAACCCTAGCAAACCCTAGATTACCTACTAACCCTATTTTTGCAAGAAAAGAGATGGAAACTAATGAAGTGAGTGCCATTGACTACTGAAAAGGTAAATTACATTTATTCAAGCTACTTCTGAAGAGAAATGATAAGAAATCATCTTTTTTGTACTTTTTAGTATTTTTATGTGGAATTATTATGCTTGTGATTTGACTCGTTGTGACTCTGAAGAGGTTTGGTGGCAAAGGAAGATGGAGTTGGCTTTTGCAGAAGGTGAGGAAGGTTTGGAGAGGTCCTAAGAAGCCCCTAGTACCATTCTAAAGACTTCCATTGTGATCAAACTTTAAAAAATCACTCACAGGAAATTCTACAGGAGGCTGTAGGGGATCTATAGGAGGTTCTACAGGAGGGTCTACAAGAGGAGGCCGAAAGTTGTTTTTGGAGGTTTGAAGGTGAAAAAACGATGGTAAAGGGGAAATGAAGGTTGGATGAAGGTGTTGAGAGGTCTAGAACTTGTCAAGGAAGGTCAGGGATGAAGGAGATGGTTGGATTTGTTCAACTGGAAAGAAAACAACTTTATGGAAAAACAACGCAGAAATTAGGGCAGATTGGCGAAAGGTTGTGAGTGAGCTAAGTATTCTATGAGAAGTGGGCTGGTGTTGGCTGTTCTATGGAGGGATGGTGAACTGAGATGTCCTGCAAGAGATCTACACACTTACTTATCAAAACTGACCAAAGAGAGAACTAAAAAACAGAGTTTTGTCTAGCTTAACCTAATTTCTGACCTAAAACCAGAAAATGTTGAATAGTAACTTATGAACAGAAATGCATGTGAGAGAACTATGGTAAAAGGACACGAAATGATCTAAGCAATTGAATTTGAACCAATGTCAACTTTTCCAAATCAAAGTATCACACTAGGAGTGGCATGGAAGAGCAAAAAATGTGTTTTTGGTGGCAGTAGTAGTGCCTTGACCTCAAATCATAGTCCCAGGAAGGGAGAAAGGAGATCAAGACCTACTATTGGCCTTTCTAGATCCTTTTCTCTCACTGCAGCAACTTACTTAAGCAACGTGGAACAAAAACAACTATTCTAACCATCAAAACCAACCTAATCTAATGAAGTAAAATGAGTATATGCAACAGAAATAAACTCATGAATGGAAAAAAAAACATATAAGTACACAAAGGAGGTTTTGGGTAGCTTGGGTTGGGCCCTAACCCAAGAGCTTTAGCCCTTTGAAAAAGATTAGTGCTCGCTCAAAACCTAGTTCATATTCATTATCAAAAATAACAGTTACATCACATAAGTTGTTCTCAAAAAGAGCTCAAAAATGAGTTGGGCACAATGCTGCACAAAAGTGTGAAAATATACTAAGAACTAGCTAACCTACTGAGGCTCGAAGCCTTCTTATTTACACAAATGGGGACTCCCAACAATCCTCCTAAAATTAAGGAACTCGGCTTCATAGAACTGAAGATAACAACAGTCCTACTTGACTTGCTTGGCTGCCCCTTGGAATCATCAATGTGGGCCTTTGTACTCCAAGCTGCTGATGGAGGATTCAAGGAAAGGGGTAATTAATGCAGGAGACGCCCCTCCTGCAAGTCCTCTTCTGTGTTTCCCTCGAGTTTTGGCTGCCATGTGATCATAAATTCCTCGTATTTGTCCAAAATTGTCCAAAAAATCTACAATAAACACTCATTAGATTACATGGAAAAGTGACCAACCCAATTCACTCTATTAGCATAAATATATTCAAAAACATGGAAAAAACTAATGAGAATGGTGGATTAAATCAAAATAATAGGCAAAATGAGCCCATATAGTTACCCATTTCTGGGGCTCATCGTATTCCTTGAGAAGTCATCTATAATTGATACATAATACACGGACTTATCCAGTGACGGAACCTTCACAGGTCCAAACACATCACTGTGCACAAGCTCTAATATCTATTTTTCCCTCTCACCACTAGAGGGGAAACTCACTTGATTCTACTTCCCGTATACACAATTTTCACAGAAATCAAAATCCAGAGAGCTATTACTCATACCTTCTACCATACCTTTACCATGAAGTATTTGAAGGCCCTTCTCTCCAATATGTCCAAGCCTTTGATGCCACAGCATGGTCTTATCTCCAGAGACCACTATATTTTCTGGTCCACTTTTAGGAACCATAGAACTGTTGCACCCATCAATAAAAGTGCTACTTTGAAGCTTGTACAGAGTTCCAATCCGAACTCCCCACATCAGTACTAGTGCTCCCCGAACCATCTTGCAGGTATCCTTCTCAAACACTGTTTTTACACCTTCATCATCTAGCTTGCTAATAGAAATAAGATTTTTGCCTAATGCAAGAATATGTAGAACACCCGAAAGTGTTCTAACCCTTCCACCTTGTAGCTTCAAATTTAATTTTCCATGACCAATGATTCTAGCCTTCCTGTCATCCTCCAATAAGACATCACCACCATCATATTTCTCATACTCGCAGAACCACTTTCTATGGGGAATGAAGTGAAAGGATGCACCTGAGTCAATCAACCATGCCTCATGATCTACATGTGTACTTGAAGAAACCAAGTACACATCCCCACCTTCATCTGAGGTGGTTTTCGCCTCTGCAGAAGGAGTATCATCAAATCCCTTTCCTTTATTAGGAGATTTAGATTTACATTCCCTTTTGTAGTGCCCTTCCTTTCTGCATTTCCAACACACCACCTTTATAGGTTTTCCTGGAGATTTAGATCTCCCTCTAGATTTAGATCTCCCACTCGATGACTTATTTTTGTTTCTGTTCTGGGACCGTCCTCATACAGACAAGGCATCACCATTATGGATCTCCATATTTTTCCATCCCATCTCCTCTGTCAGCAAGGCTGAGACTATTTCATAAAACTGCAAGGCAATTGCATTGTTACCTATTGTAATAACCAAACTATCCCACGAATCTGGTAGAGAACACAACAAACTCATGCAATTATCTTCATCTGAAATTTTAATATCAAAAGATGCTAACTGACTTACCACAATATTAAATGCATTCAGATGCTCTGTCACCAAGTCTCCATCTGTCATCCTCAGGTTATACAACTTTTTCTGCATGAACAATTTATTCACCAGAGACTTAGATTGGTACAAAGTCCCTAACTTGTCCCACAAAGCCTCCATCGTAGCTTCCCCTGATACATTCAACAATACTGAATCTGAGACACACAACCGTATTGTGCTTTTTTCCTTCTGATCCAACTTCTTGCATTCTTCATCGGACACTCCCATTGGTTTAGTACTCAGATCTACTATGATCCATTGATCTTTATCCACCAACAGATCCTCCATCTTGAATTTCCATAACTCAAAACTCTGACCATTAAATTTCTCGATCTCTATCTTTCCACTGTTCGCCATCTTCTTTCATCAACAGAGTTGATCTCGCAGATCTCCCACTGAACAGGGTCTACCATAGGCCCGAGCGAAACCCCTCAGCAACAAAGGTGTCCCCTTGAAGCCAAAACAACTTTGATACCAAATGTAGGTTTTAAACCCGTCAAAAGTTACCTGCAACAAATTCTAAACATAAAAATAAACCAATGCGAGAGCATACAAAGTAAAAACACATATACAACAGATATTTTCCTCTAGATCCCAAACCGGGACTCAGCTTGATTTTTCATTATTTTCCTTTCTATGCCTTATAATACAATATTTATAACATGCCTGAAGCATCCAATACCATGGACCGAAAACCATCGTGTCCAAAAGACATTGTGTGAAAAACATGCATACCATAGGTGGGTCCGCCCATCGTAAACATAGGGTCAAAACCAAAATTTTCTAGGGCGTTTGCCCCGGACCATAAAGTGGGATTGCGGTCTGCTCAAACTCCCTGTGACCCCCCCCCCCCCCCCACTACGACAATCGAAACCACAACGACGGGGGGGGGGGGGGGGTTCCACCCCCCCTCTAACCCCCTGGTTAACTACGTGGGATAGTAGTGGAAAGAATATAACACAACCCAACACTACATTAAAACTTCTTTCACTACAATTTTGATCTTCTTGTTGTTTCATTCAATTATGTGCCAGAGTGAGGTTATCCTTTAAGAGTCGGAGAACTCATTGTTGATGCTCGATGTGATCCTCCACTACTTGAACCTTAGAATTTTCTCTTAAATATGATGAGATGTATGTTGGATGATATCCATAAAGTACAATAAATGGGCTCATTTTTGCTACAATATGGAAGGAAGTGTTATACCACCATTCAGCTAGAGGTAACCACTTGATGCATTGTGCTTGTTTATCACATACAAAGCAATGAAGATATCCTTCCAAACATTTGTTCATTATCTCATCTTTCCCATCAAATTGAGGATAAGATGATCTATGAGCTAATTGATTACCAAGATAAGAAAATAATCTCGTCCAAAATTTTCTAGTGAAAATGGGATCTCTGTCACTTACTATAATCTTTGGGTTTCCATGAAGCTTTTGAATTGTTTCCATAAATGCAGTAGCAACTATACTGGCTTTAAAAGGATGAGAGAATGCTCAAAAGTGTGCATACTTTTCAATTCTATCGACTAACACCATGAATACACTCTTTCCTTCATACTTGGGCAAATATGTGATAAAATCTATTGAGACTTCCTCCCAACGCTGACTTGGAATGGCTAAAGGTTTTTAAAAAATTGGGAACTTAATTGTCTCAACTTTATTTTGTTGGCAAAATGAAAATTCTGCAACAAATTTCTGAATATCATATTTAAGTCCATACCAAAAAAATTCCTTCTTAAACCTATGATAAGTTTTTAAAATACTGAGTACCCTGCTAAGGGAGAGGTGTGCAATTCCAAAAGAATATTTTGTTTGAGTTGGGAATTATTACAACACTGTAAGTGATCTTTGTACCATAATTAATCATTTTTCCAGCTAATGTATCATATGTATTGGGATCTTGCTACAACTTTTGAATGAGTTTCCACACCTCTTCATGATTCTTCCATCCATCCCTTGCTTCGGTTATCCACTCAGTTTTGATAATAGAAATAGCATAAAGCAATGCTTCCACATCGTCATCCTTTCTTGAGAGTGCATCTGCAACAACATTTTACTTCCTTGTTTTATATATGCTTTCAAATTCATAACCCAACATCTTTGTCACCCATTTTTTTTGCTTTTCTGAAGATAATATTTATTCCAAAAAGTATTTAAGACTCTCATGATCTGTTTTTACCTCGAAGTGTCTTCCCATTAGGTAAGGTCACCATTGCTTTAGTGCATGTAGTATTCCCAACATTTCCTTATAATAAATAGATTTGTGTAGATACTTTCCTTTGATTGGATGACTTTCAAAAGAAATGGGTCTTCCTTCTTGCATTAAAACAACACCAATTCCATTTCCCGAGGCATCACATTCCATAATAAATAGTTTTGTGAAGTCTGGCATAGCTAAGGCTGAAGCTTGGAATATTGCTTCTTTAAGATGTTCAAAGGCCCTAGTTGCTTCTAGAGTCCAAGAAAATGCATCTTTCTTTAGTAATTATGTTATAGGTTCTTATATTATCCGATAATTCTTAACAAACATGTGATAATACCCTGTTAACCTGAGAAATCCTTGAATATTCTTTATGGTTGTAGGGATTTTCCATTCCTTAATGGCTTTAATTTTGTTAGGGTCTACCTTAACGCCCTCATGAGATACAATATGGCCCAAATATTCCACCTCCTGTACTCCAAAGAAACATTTGGAGGTTTTTGCATATAATTATTTCTCCTCCAATAATTTGAGCACCCTATCAACATGTTGAACATGATCCTTCTAAGACTTGTTGTAGATTAGCATATCATCAAAAAATACTAACACAAATTTTCTAAGGAAGGGCTTGAAAATGGAATTCATCAAACCTTGAAATGTGGAAGGTGCATTAGAAAGGCCAAAAGGCATGACCAAAAATTCATAATGACCCTCATGGGTTTTGAATGTTGTTTTCAGAATGTCTTCAAACTTCATTCTAATTTGATGATATCTTGAATAAAGATCTAGCTTGGTGAAGTAAATTGCTACATGTAATTCATCCAACAATTCATCAATGAAAGGAATGGGAAATTTATCTTTAATAGTGAGGTTTTTGAGCTCCCTATAATCCAAACACATATGCCATGATCCATCCTTATTGTGCACAAATACTACTGGAGTAGAGAAAGAACTTTGACTAGGTTGAATTATACCTACCACTAGCATTTCTACAACCATACATTCAATTTCACTCTTTTGGGCATATGGATATCTGTAAGGCTTGATGTTTGGAGGAACACTTCCTAGAATCAAATTAATAACATGATCATGATCATGAATAGGTGGGAGGCCTTTGGGAGTCTCAAACACCTTGGAATGATTTTCCAAGAATTTTTGGAGATCTGGAGAAATAGATGATTTCAATGTTTGAACCTCTAGTGAGCATAATTGTGAAACTATGCCCTATTTTTATTTCTTCAAAAGCTTTCTAATGCCATTGGAGCTTATTATCTTTCATGGTTTCCCTGCAATACCCCTTAATTCATTTTCCCTTCCTTCCCAAAAAAATATTCAAAAAAAGTTCTTGAAAATTGAAAGTTACCATCCCCAAATATTGTAACCATTGCACTCCTACAACAACATCAACACCACCTATTGGAATGGAAAGAATTGGACTATTCCATACCTATTTCCCCATGTTTAGCTTGATATTATTTTAATTTCCCGAGAAATTTATAGTTCCTCCATTTGCAAGCATTACTTGAAACTTTGGTGCTGGATATAGGAAGCAATTCAATTCCTTAGCTATCTTACAATGAATAAAATTATGGGTACTACCCAAATCAATCAACATTATTACCTTTTTCTTCTTGATATATCCTTCTATCTTGAGAGTTTGAGGAGTGGTAATTCCTTCCAATGCATTACAAGATATGGTCGGATTCATTTCTTTTTTCTCAGGGGTTGGTTCCTAGTGCATATCCTCCTATTTTGATTCTTCTTGTTCCTTTTATTCCTCCTCTTCACTATCTATGTAGAATAATTTCTTCTCAACACACCTATGACCTTTAGTGTGTTTTCTATCACAATGTAACAAAGCCCTTTTTCTCTTTTTTCCTCCAATTTTTGTGGTGTCAACCTTGTAGTTTGTGGAAGACTAGGAACAACAACACTTGCATCTTTATAGTTGTAAGTGGTAGACATCCTTGTTTCCATAATTTTTCTTTCAAATTTTCTTGATGTAGGTTTTAACCCCATACAGAAATTACTTGCATATGAATTGTAAAACACAGAAAATAAACAATGTGAGAGCATAACACATAACACACATATACACAGAGATTTTCCCCTGGTCCCAAAACCGAGACTACCAGCTTTATTTTCATTATGTTCCTTTCAATGTTACAATACATATTTATACATGCCAAAGCATCCAATACCATGGATCAAAAACCATCGCGTCCAAAACCATGGACCAAAAACCATCGTGTCCAAAACCATGTGCGAAAAACATGCACAAAACCATAGGTAGGTCCACCCAACCTAATATAGGATCCAAAACCAAAATTTTCCGGGGCGTTGCCTTGAACCCCATAGAGTGGGGTTACCTGCACCCTTCAAACCCCCTATAACTCCCCCTGCTACGTAATCGATGCAACGAAGGGGGGGCTTCGCGCCCCTTCTAACTCCCCGGTTACTATGTGGGCTAGTCGTGGAAAGAATATAATACAACCCAACACTTGCCACCCTGAATTCCTTCTCCAATGAATCAATTTCCCAAAGGTGAAACTCATGTTTGATATTATATTTTAAATTTCCTATCAATATGATGCTCTCCTGGAATATTGGCTACCCTAATATTCAATTTTTGGAAGTCTTCAATGTGCTCCACCATTGAACCCTTTTGTTTGAGATTTATCAATTGGCTACACAATATGTTGCTCTTGGTATATTCATAATGTCTTATCATTTCCTCTGTAAAAATTGACCAGGTGACAAGTGGTTTATGAAAGCAAGGCCATCTATACCATACAAATTGATTGGGTTCTAAATATAAAGATACAATATGTACCTTTTGCAAGGGTTGCACATCATGTAGATCAAAATATTGCCCCATTTGTAGTATCCATGTTATCAAATCCTTTCCATCAAACCTCCTCATATCTAACTTTGGAATACATTGGTTCTTAAACCCCACATTGGAGTCTCTAAAATCATAATTCATATTCCTTTTTTCCTCATCATGATTTTCATGGATTACATTGTCACCACTGGGAAGCCTTTCTTGCAACAACTTTGTCAACCCTTCCAACTTGAAATTCATTGCATCCATGTCTACTTTAAAAACCTATATGTTTCCTTTTATACTATCCATGTCCCCTTTTAAGTCATCGATGTCCCCTTTGAGTTCATCTTTGGTTTCTCTTTGTGAGAAGGAAATTTGTTGCACTTGATCCCATAATATTGATATATCCTACTGCAATTCTTCCCCTTCATGAATTATAGTATATCTTTATAAGGGCTTAATGGGTGTAGAATTATTTTGTTTGGGAGGAATTCTACAATTGAATACTGATATCTATGCTTCAATATTCCCTTTGAATCACTTCGAACTGATTTTTGAAACAAAACTTATGCAAAATTAAAAATTACACACTTTTTTTTCTTTTTAGGAGCTCGATATTGAAATTGTTGTATCTATGTAACTTCACATCTCCAAGGTCTAACATTTTGTCATATGGTAGCCCTCAGAGTCTTCTTTCCAACCCCACAAGTCATACCAATATTTGATTCTTCAAGAAAGAGTTATTTTTGATCTCCCACAATGCCCTGATTGTAGACTTGTTCATTACAACAAACTTGTACGATGTGCCATGTGTCATTGTTTTGACCTTTGGTGTCTAAAAATGATACAAAAGACACTAGAGTCTATGTGTTTTCAGTCACTTTTTACAAAATTCAAATCAGATTCTTAGAGAAAAAGTTATGATGATTTTCCATAGGTTACCTATTTGAAATTGAATTTTGGAGCCTGCCAAAACCCTAACTTTCTTAGATCATATATCCAAAACTATAGAGAAACAAGCTCTGAAATTTTCACATGAATTTCACCATGATTTCAGCTCCACATGGTAAAAATGTCATCTTTTTAAGCTTCGTAGAAAAAATGTTATAGGGAAAATCAAAGATTCCCTATTTGAAGAAGCGAAACCCTATAATTCCAAAGCTCTAATACCAAATGTTACGCAACCAACTCACAGAAAATATAGATCAACAACTTAAAATTTATCCTTTTCAAGGGAGAAACATATTTTACATTACATAAATGAACAATTCTTGGATGATACAAATGACAAGACGTCCTTTGTATATATATAGGAGTGTAAGAGGTCACAATATAATCAGAGCCTGCATGACAATAATAATGTAAGGGCACAATAATAACAATAGTGGGCTTCTATGGGGCACAAAAATAAAACTATGGGGGCTAAATGGGAACAAAAATAACAATATGGGGGCTACACTAGTATTATAGGGACCTAATAGATTTTGAAATTTTTTGCAAAGAACATGGCATAAGAAGACAATTCATAATTGCAAATACTCCACAACAAAATTATACCAATGCAACAAATGGCTAGAGCTACTTTGGATGAAAGATATCTACCAAATACTTTTTGGGTTGAAGTTGTTCATACAACAATCCATATTTTAAAAATTTACCATCTCAAGCCAAATAGTGACAAGATTCTCTATAAATTGTGGAATGGAAAACCACCCTCAATAAAGCACTTGAAATTCTTTGGCAGGAAGTGCCACATCAAGAACAATGAAAATTTTTGTAATTTCAATGCAAGAGAAGATGAAGGATATTTTTAGGATATTCAACTAAGAACAAAGGCTATAGATGTTATAATAAAATATTATGAAAAGTAGCTAACAACATTGATGTGAGAGTGGATGATGAGTTACCTCTCAAAGAAAGCAACCAATATTTATTAGTCCACCTGATCAGATCAACAATGAAGATGAAGCAGTACAACTTGAAGAAAAAATAGGAGAAGAAGAATAAGAAGAAGAAGAAGAAGAGTGATCTCACCCAAATACCCCCTAAGAGTACGTTTAAAAGGATCATCTTATAAATCACATTTTTGGTAATATGGAAACATGAGTCCAAACTTCAAGAATATTAATAAATAACTCCTTTCAAGCTCTTATTTTCATGTTTTCCATGATTGAGCCAAAATATTTTTCTCAGGAAAGATAAGATAAGCTTTGGATAAAAGCCATGAATGAAGAGTTAGATGAGACTGAGAAAAATCAAACTCAGGAATTAGTTCCAAGACTATTAACCAAAATTGTTATTGGCACAAAGTGGTTCTTTAGGAACAAATTAAATGAGGATGAATAGGTTGTGAGAGAAAAAGGCCAAATTAGTATGTAAAGGCTATGTTGAAGTTGAAGGAATAGATTTTGATGAAACTTTTTCTCCTATAGAAAGATTAGAGGAAATTAAAATGTTTATATCATTTCCCTCACAAGTATTTCAAAGTTTATCATATGGATGTAAAATCATCATTCTTGAATGGTGAACTTGAATAAGAGGTTTATATAGAACATCCTAAAGTTTTTCAATTGTCAGAAAATCTTGAGGTAGTGTGTAACCTAGAAAGCATTATATGGACAAAAATAAGCACCCAGGGCATGTTATTCAAAATTAGACAAACAACTATAACATCCATGCTTCAAAAGAGGGACATATGATAGTAATTTCTATATCAAATCTAAAAATGATAATATTTTAGTTATTGTGGTTTATGTTGTCGACATCATTTTTGGCATTGATGGACATTTACTTGGCCAAAAGTTTGCAAATGATATGCAAGATGAATTTGAGATGTTTGTGCTTGGGGAACTCTAATTTTTCCTTGGATTATAGATTAACTAATCAACAAAATGTATATTAATTTCTAGAGGAAAATAACTCAAATAAATGTTGAATAAATTTTGGATGGAATAATATTCACTTGTCAATACTCATATGGTCACTGGATAAAAACTAAGCCAAGATGATGAGTCACCAGAGTTAAATGAAACAATGTACAAATCAATAACTGGAATCTTTTTGTACCTAATAACATTAAGGCCAAATATTATACAAGTTATTGGTGTAGTTTCAAGGTATCAATCAACCCCCAAGCAAAGTCATCTGTTAATTGCAAAGAGGAATTTTGGGTATTTAAGAGCCACAATAGACTATGGAAAATGGTATCCCAAGGGGAAAAAATTCTTTTACTACATAGACAAAATGTTGATTGGGTTGGAAGTGTAGATGATAGGAAAATTGCAAGTGGTGGTGCTTTCTTCCCAGGGAAGTGTTTGGTGTCTTGGCTAAGAAAAAAGTAGACATTCTATCAGTTTCTACTACTAATTTCAAGTACATAACAGTTACAACAAGTTGTACTCATATTGTGTGGATGAAGCAAATGTTAGAAGATGTGAAGGTAACTTACAATGAATCCATTCCCATTATATGTGACAACACAAGTACTGCTATAATTATATCCAAGAATGATATTCTTCACTCAAAGACCAAGCATATTTCCATAAAGTATCACTTTCTTAGAGAATGGGTGGATAATTATATTGAAATGTTAGAGCATATATCCACAAAAGAGAAATTTAATGATATTTTCACCAAGCCTCTTGCCCGAGATCCTTTTGAGTATTTAGGGAAAGATTTGGGAGTGATGTATCACTCATCTCTTTTATAGTGTTCTTCATTAGCAACTATGGTAATTGTCCAAATATATCTTGAGATGGCTATATGGTTGGAAAGAAGAAAATAGACCAATTTTTAAGATCAACATGAGAAATATAAGTTTAGGAGGAGTACAATGCACTATGAGATGGAAAGTTTGCATGTTTCCTAAGCCTCTATTTGTTTTTATTCAATTGGTATCGCTTGATTTAAGTGGTAACGACTTCAAATCAACAACTCATTATATCCAAGGTTATATCTTAAGCTTTTTAGGGGGAGAATGATCATAGGGGGAGTAACTAAAGCCCTTTTCCATTGATGTTAAAGGGGGAGAGTGATCAACCATTGAATTTTCAAAATTATAGGTGGGGAGTGAGGAGACAATGGTATATAGTGGCAAATTCTTCAACCTAACAAGGGGAAGTGTTGCAAGGTGGTGGTGTTCCCATCAATGACTAGCAAAGTCGGGAGTTTTTTCCCTCAATGTCAAAGGGGGATAGTGTTGAGTATGTTGGAATTTGTTGGTGGTAGTTATCATTGATGTCAAGTCTAGTCATTGATTTCAAGTGATGTCAAGTTCATGGGAAGCTTATTGATTTGTCATGCATGATGCTTATGTTGTTATTGACATCTTGGTTGTTTCTATTAAGTTGATGATGACTAGGTTGTTTTTTTAGTAGCCTATCTTTGAATTAATTTTGTATGTAGGTAACTTGCTCAAAAGCAGATGAAAATTGTTTGGTTGGATAGTCCTCTCAAAGATCATTCCAACAATATATGTCACTTAGCCTAAATCACAAGGGATTAGGGGAAATTAGGGTTTTATGTTTAACATTGCTCCATGGTCCATGGTTCCAACAAACATTTGGCCATCTGGGGTTGGAGTAGGACGAATGATAGTTGACAAGTTGAATCAATAGAAAACCAGATCCCTGATTACATGGCATCCAACACAAGGTGGACCCCAGATTACATGACAAGATGACTTGGTAGAGATAGGTGGAAAACTAATGATGTGGCCCAATGAGACAATTACATGTGGCAGTGACATGTATATGATGACATGTGGCACTTTGTGATCGCGACATGTGGTAGGTGGATTTGGGATTTTTGGGTGGCTAAGTGGCCCTCTCCGAGTGACACATGGAAGTGATGTGGAATGACACATGGCAGAATGTGATGTGGCAATGACATGACATATGAGGTGGTAGAGCCTCGAGACTCATGCAAGGGAATAGTTTTGCAAGGCTTTATAGTGTTAGGCATTTTCACAATTTTTCATCCGAAGACACAAGTTCATATGTAGATCAAACCTAGAGGAGGTGTAAGCATCGAAGTGAAGGAGTGGAGACTTAGAATCTCATATCCCTAGATTAGGGTTGAGGATTTGGTGGTAAGCTGATCCATCCAGCCTGGTGGCAGTGCAGACTTGGCTGCAAAGAGAAAGAGGGACCAAACCCTCGAATCCTGGGTTTTAGGCCCCAACATAAAGTGAACCTAAAAGGTGGTGGAGTTGTGCAATGGTTGCAAGGGATGGGGACTGGATCCTTGGATATCGAATTAATTTGGATGCATGGATTTGGCCGATGGTTGGTAAAATGACAAATTGTTGGTCATAGCACCTAATCAAAGGGGACCTTGCAAGATGTGCCTAGGTGTCTAGTGGACCATCAGGATAGAAGTTCGTGCATATAAGAACAAACTTGGCCGACATTTGAGCTTCGTTTTATAGTAGTGCTTGATAGATGAGCTAGAGCAATAAGTGGTTGGTCGACAAGAGTTAAGGCCCAAGTTCCAGACCTTAGTCATATGGGGTTAGAGTGTGAATGTTGAGGATCATATCACCAACTGGACCTCAAGTCACAAAGCCTAGTGCATTTAACAATTCATTCGCGCCAATGAGGTTAAGGTCTAAGTCTTGACCCATAATCATATCCATCATGGAGCTAAACACTAGGGGATACAAGATGAAAATTTGGCATTCATGCTCCAAATTCTATTAAATAATTAAAGTCATAGGGGAATAAAATTGAAGATGTTTCATATATATACAAGGAAAATATTTGACATTAAATGTGTGCTCCCATGCAAAACAGGGTACGATAGCTTCTATTGACATTAGTAGAACACACAACTCAAATAGAAGAAAGAGAGGGAATAAAGGAGAGTAGTAGAGATCTTTATTGCAGATTTGAAATAGAGTTGGAGATTAAATGTTGTGTTGTGTGATTGGCTGAGATCCAAAGTGGCTACACATTTGAAAGTTTGGAGATCTGAAGAATTATGTAAACAATTGGAAAAGATAAACTAGATGAGAGAGAGGATCATAGTGTGAGTTTCCATGACTGTGAGGAATCTTAATTTAGCTAGAAAGTTAGAGAAAGAATAGGTTAATGCGAAGTAAGGAAAAGCATATATGAGATTTAACAATTGTAAGAGTGGTATCTTTAAATAAAAGGCTTCACACCTTAGTGTGAAATTTGATGAAAGAGGGATCTAAAAGGCTAAGCAAGTAGGTGCTTGCAGATCAGGGGGATTGGGGTCTCCTTTAGGTTGGTTCCTATAAACATCAGGGGGTTGGTGCCTCTAGCAGGTTGGAGAGTGTTGGTATGTCCACCAAGTGGGTGCTTGTAATGATAAGGGGGTTGGAGCCTCTTATAGGTTAGTGCCTACATAATTTGTTGTAATATGTAATTGGTATTTACATTTACATTATAATAAAAAATAACTTGTGGTTTTTACCGGTATGGGTTTCCACATCAACTTCTGATGCTCAAGCTTCATGTGATTGGTATATTGTTATCTGGTTGAATGTGTTGTAATATGTAATTGGTACTTACATTTACATCATAATAAAAAAGAAATTGTGGTTTTCACCCGTATGGGTTTCCACATCAACTTCTGATGTTCAAGCTTCATGTGATTGGTATATTGTTATTTGGTTGAATGTGTTTAATTGACTAATTAATTGTTAACACTATTCAAATATTGATTCACCCACCGTCTTAGTATTTTTTGTCAAATCAGCAACACAAATCCATCTTAACTCCTTATTTATAATGCACCAAAATAAATAAAAATTTGAAAAACAATCTGTAGCAAGTCCATGTTAAATGTGAACATTCAAATATTTTATATATAGCCCATATTGAGATACTATTTAGTATAAAAAAATTATAAATATTTTTCATATTAAACAGTATGAAACAACTATAATAAAGAATTTTTTATTTTCAATTATTTCATATTTCTTTTTATATATAACAACTTGATATACCATTGTCATATTCAAAGTAGATATTAAAATGTTATTTTGTTATTAAAGATTTTTCAAATATAACTTTACAATTCTATATCAACTAAGAAAGAAATTACGCATCCTCTTATATTACAATATAAAAAAATATAATAAAAAAATTATTTTAAAAAATATAAAATTGATTAATAAAAAAAAAAAAAACAAAACAAACCTAAAATTTAATGTATTGTTTAAACAATATAATAGTATCTGAATTTTGAAAATCTGTGATGCCAGCAATTTACATACTAATCCAAATCATTGACGTCGCTCTTAGGTAAGGTTTTATTTTCCCTGGCTTTTTATCCAAACCAAAGGGTAGTAGAACAAAGGTTTTCAAGAGTCTTCTTCCGATTAAATGAAGACTAAACCCCACACTGGAAAAAAATAAAAAATAAAATCACAAACGTTGTGATCAATATGCAAGGAATTTCCAACTTACCATATCAACAAATTTCGAGAGAACAATCAATCAGCCACAAACGTTGTGGTCATGGAATCAATCAACCACAGACGTTATGGTCATGGAAGGAATTTCCACACTTCCCCACAGACGTTGTGATCAATATGCAAGGAATTGCCACACTCGAGAAGGAGAATTGTCAATCAACCACAGACTTTGTGATCATGCAACGAATTTCCACACTTGTGTGGACCATTGAAGGTTCAATCAACCATTCACGTGAAGAAATTTCCACAGTTATTTATGACATATTTCCAATTTCCCAACGCTCGTGGTACTAATTAAATGCTAGAGTCTTGAATACGGAATAATTGTGTGTATCACAAACAATGAAGTCCAATCAATCATTCTTTTTCATAAATTCTATTGGAACCATATAAGATATGATGATTCCCACCATGAATATAAGATATGATGATGATTCCATTTCTTAATAGAATTTAATGGAATAGGAATTTCCTAATTCTTTTTTGATAAAGAATCACATTCTTATTCAAGAAGGTGTTGGGAATTACCTTTCCATATAATTCATTTATTTATGAATCTTGTTGGAACCATTAAGGAGACAATGATTTCTAATGCTCTTTTGGACCATCAATCTCATGCAATAAGATGTTTTTGTTGGAACCAATAAGATGTTTTTGTTGGAACCATCAACGAGACAATGATTTCTAATGCTCTTTTGGACTACCAATCTCATGCAATAAGATGTTGCCAAGTTTCAACATTCTACCTCATTTATTCATAGACATTGATCTAAAGAGATAAACATCTCACTTATACGTGGTAATAAAAAGGAATGTCTTGCTTCCATAATGTAAAAATTAGTTTTCCAACCTAGCATTGCGCATTATTATTGGACTTAGATTTCTATATTTTATTTCCATGATATCATTATCCATTTATCAATGAGAAAATTTTTCATTCTTTAAAATTAAGATTTCTCATCCTTTAAAATTAATGATACAATGTTGTGATTCACATATTACTCCAGAAAATATTTAGCAATGTGTGAATTTCTTATTTGTAGATGAATTTTTTAACCTATTGCTTCATTAAAATGATTTTGTACTTTATGAAATCATTATTTCCTTGTTAATTTTTCATTATATATATATGGCAGAGAGGAAGGCGAGAGATTCAAATATAGAAAGATCCACTTCACTAGAAAGATGTATCTTTTAATTTACTAGAAAAAATGGGTCAGTGTAGCAAAGAATTTTTAATTTCACAAAATAGTCCTCGATATTTTTATGCAAATATAATGTCTTCCCTATCATTCATTTTGATTACAGCATTTTATTGAATCAAGAATGTTTCTATGAATTGTTTCTTTTCTTAAATTCATATATATTACACAAAATATATGAAGATATACATTTGTAGCATTGGTATTAGTGAATAAGAATTCAAAAAAAAATTAAACCTCCATAAATATTTTATTTCAAAGAATGAATGGTTTTAATTTTTGTGAATATAATTTTCACGCTATAAATTTATATAAACTTATATTGGTATTCCTAGTAAAATTTTGTAAAGGGAAATGAAAATACCAAATTATTATAGTTTTTACGTTTTAAAGAAAAGGATGAATGTGAAATTTCAAGACTTTGTTTGTCTATATGAAATATTTACTTAATTTATTTGTTGTGTAAAATCCAATTTTTAATTAAGATTATGGATATATGTCAAATATGGGAGAAGAAAAACCTAAAGTTTATTGGTGTTAAGATACAGGGATTGCAGCCAAGTGTGAGCAAGATAAATTGCTACCATATGTCTAGATGCTCTTTACTTCCTTAAAGAAAACAAAGCATCAAGTTTGTAGATTCACTTGTGGATGCCATCGTTGGATCCAACTCTACACATTTTAGTTTTGAAGGTATTTTGCAAAGGAAATGATAATTGTAGGTGCTTGGGTGGGTGACCGAATTCTCTAGCTATAAAGAATGGTGAGAAGATGATAGTTTGACCTAGAGATATAAGATAGAAGAAGGGTCGGCTAATATTGAAAGTTGTGCTCAAGGATTTTTGGGGTTGTAGTCCTCAAGATAGTTTTCATGTTTTCCTATTAATAGCTATAGTAATTCCATCAACTATTACAAATTCCATAAGGTGTCATTAAAATTCCCTACCTAGTTTGTTGTCTCAATGTTGGTTCTAATTCTTGTGATAATTTTCATTTGGTTTCTCCTTTAACATTGCTTCCATTATAATTATTTCCTTTTTTCAAGTTTCAACTAACTTGTGTGATACCTTATTCAAGCATAGGGTTTTCCATATTCCTACAAATAGTGGCGAAAAGTGCATTCTTTTGTCTCTCTAACAATCCCTTCCACCCCCTTGTACTATCTTGGCCTATGGAAGGTGTTCATATTAATTTGACCTAATCTCAAAGGTTTGTTACGAAGAAGGGGTTACAAAAGTCCTCTTTTATCCAACATCAACAAAACTCAAAACAAATGGCATCATTGCAATCAATTTGTCGAGAGATTTCCGATGATATAAATTTTATCTCAATCCATTTCTTGGATTAGAAGTTATTCCCTTTCAATTTTGGCCAATTATATAAAGCCACATCAATATTGAGTTTCCATGTGGCATCCAAATGGCTCTTACCTAGCTCACGTGGAACCATCATATCAACATAATACATGGTTCATGTCATAACAGTGTTGCCACATGGCATCCACGTGTAGTCCACATGGAATCACCACATAATCATAATGTGGGTCCACATAATCATGGTATTTCCACATGCCATCCATGTGGGAATTTCTAGATACTCATGGCGCTTGCCACATCAACTCAAGCACTAGGCCTTACCAGGGTTTTCCCCTTCATGTTTTCCAACTTTTTCATGTTTTATCTTACTTGCAACATATCCAGTGTTACAATGTTGTATTAACTCTTGCCATCCCTAAACCTCAGATCTATGAATAAATCCCTTGTGAAATGTATTTGGCATAGGAACCACCAAATGATATCTGTGTCACCACAAATCTGGCCCCTCACAAAGGTTTGTGCTCTCATCCACATCCAAATACCAGATACACATACGTTTGATTTCTTCACAAAGGTGTCTGACCCTAGATACAAATGGCATGTGGAAAGGATATTCGAACCAACGACATACCTAGACTCACCACAAATCTGATCCCTCATAAATTCAATGTAGGACCCATCGAATGATATCCAACTCATGATAAATTTGGCCCCTTACAAAATTTTATGCTCTCATCCACATCAGAATTCCAAATGCATGGATGTTCAACTTCGTCATAAGGGAGTTCAACCCTGGATAGAAATAGCCTATGGAAAGGATATTTTTAATAATAAATTAAAATTAATTAATTAATAATAATAATAATAATAATAATAATATATGATATGATTAAAAAAAATAAAAAGGAAAGGGTCGACCTAATTTCTCACATCTTTCCTTAATAACCTATATATATACCATAAACATAGCTCATGGATACATCATTAAGGTTTGAAGAATATCTATTGTCGCATCCCCTGATGATGGACTCACTTGGTAGTCCGAAATGTTGGGTTTGCAAAAATCTATAACAGGTCATTCCTCCTCTATCTAAAACTATCCTCACCTGTATGGATTCATTATTTAACAATATGAGAGTTATTATGCCCCATAATTTGAGAGAGAGAGAGAAACAATTTCACCTCATGAATATCAATCAATCCAATGGAAATATAAAAAAATAAGAGAGAGTAAAACCCAACCGAATAAAAAATATGATGGTTTGAGTGAAACAACTTTGTCTTAGGACCAACCACTACTATTTAACCAGTGAACTCTAGATCTAATGGAATTTTTTCCCAAACAAATGTGAAACACTAAGAGAGAACAAACACAAAAAAGAGAAAGCAACAGCTCCAATTTCCCACACACTATCAGTGCATCATAAATTATTTGAAATCCAACTAAATTTGTTTCTTCTTTTGTTGTACTTATATGTAGAAAAACCCTCTACATCCTAATGTGTTCTGAGAGAGGGAAAGAGGGCATATAATTTCCTTCTCTATGTGTTTCAGAGAGCATGCCTTAGCTCTTCATTGAATTTTCTCCTAAAAAGGTATTTTATTTGATTTCTAGAAGGGAAAGAGGAATGGGAATCACCTTCACTTCCACCACCCCAGTCCAATCTCTTAATGGTTGTCACTGAACTTCACTTCACCCCAATCAAATCACAATCAAATATTGTCATGTAATGGCCTCCCGAGTTTACAAGCAATTGCAGCATTTAATTTGGTTGGTTATGGATCATTTCTTTTCAAAATAAGCGAGAAAGCAGGATTCCCTCATAATAAGGATCCATAAGGCTGTACCTTATTCCATTGTTTTTAATTAATTTTAAATATTAAGCTCTTAATCATGTATTACCCAGTCGTGATTACCCCACATTGATATTGCAATCACAATAATTATCATTACAAAGAGTAGGGGTAGAACATGGGATGTTACAATCTTAATCATTATTATGGTGCTCGATGGAAAAGAGAATTATCCAAGATGGTAACGAAAGATTTAACATGCTCTTATATGTAATTATCTTTAGGAAGGAATTTTTTTATAGAAATGCTTCACCTACTAAACCTATATATTTTAAAGATCTCTCCATATGGAAAAAATAAGATAAGAAATCATATGCCTTGATTGTTGCTTCAAAAAGTGAAGAGGTGATTCATCATATTGGATCTATCAATGATTCTTTGGGTTCATTAAAGAATTTGAAATGTTTGTATGATTCTGTTGTAGTGGCTATAACACCCTCCAGAATTTTGACTTACATCCAAATTTCAAAGTCTTCCTTGGTTTTTCCTTTAATGGTTTCAAACGCTCGAGCTCACCCCATGAGCTCTTGTGAAGTCTTTTCACCATTACCAGTGGTTATCTTTCGGCATATTCATTGCTTTGTCATGCTTGCGATCTTTTTCTGGTGAGTTTGAAGGTTTGTATTTGCGTGTTTGGGTTGTCTTCTCTATGTAAACATTTTTCGTACTCACACACAAAGTTGTAAGCACTGTCATGCAAATTTCGTAACGACTATCTGAAGGTCTATCTCAAGTGTCATGTTTGTCGCTTTCAACTCTAAGAAAGTCTCACAAAGGGCATGTTTTGTCTTGTTTCACTGGTGGTCTATGTTGTCTCGTCGTTGAAGTATGCTAAGTGTATGATCACAATGTCAAGTCTGCACAAGTTCACTTGCTTACAACACTTATCCATTTTCATGAAAATATGTCTGACCGGACAGCCCTCTTCCACCAGATCTCGATTGAGGGACACTGCGTAGTCTCAGCCCTCAGTGACCTTGCTCCACTTCCTGGAACTGCACAATTCTTGAGTTTTTCCTCCAGGGTAGTTGAACTTCGCAATCCCGGAGGTGAGTAACCAGTCTACTTTCTAGGACTGCGCAGAAACTACCTCCATGTCTAAATTGAACTGCACATTTCTCAAGCACAGTCATCAAACCTCCTTCTGGTCTACTATAACCCTGCACTGCACCAAAACCTAGGTCTGCACTAATCTCCAAAATTGTGTAGACATGTTCCGCTGGTCCTTTGCTACCTTTCTTTGCACTACCTTTAGAAATTGTGTAGACATGTCCAACAGGCGCTTCCACCACCCATCCACCACCCTAGTCGAATCTCATAATGGTTTCCACTGAACTTCAGTTCACCCCAATCACATCACAATCAAATATTTGTTGAAAAATGTGCAACAAGAAATGATAAATTTAGAATGTGCTAAAAATAGGACTCCTAAATTAAGCATGTCTAGAAATAGTAGTTTGGCCAATGAGGTCACTGGCCACCTTGGGTGAGAGGTGAAACTGCTAAAAATAGAATGTTATAAAAATAGCATTTCTGGGTCCCTTCCTATTTATAGCAGTCCTTGGTCTATCAATAGGAAGTAAAAACGAATTTGTTCTTAATAACAGTTTAAAATATTAATTAATTAATCTCCATGAGCTAATTAGTTAAGGAAAAACAAACTTGAAGTCTATGTGAGGATATGCAATAGTTTATCTATTAATTGGTGAATTTATCCATTAGTTAAAGAGATAAGGATGAGTTGTAATTAGTTGGCTCAATTAACTGAGTCAAGTCCAGTTATATTAATTTAACATGTTGTTAAATTAATAAGATTTAGTTTGTTAATGCTTGCATGCATGTAACAACAGGTATTTTCAGATAATTGAATATTATAGCTTAAATAACTGATGCATGTCAGTACTGTGAGAGACCCACTTGAGATCAAATAAGGGACAATGTACTATCAGTTGGATGAATATTTTTCCTATAAAGGAAGCTCATCCATGATGAGGATTTAAGGTTCCTTGAGGATTGTGCAGTTTTACAGGGTGTGAGATCAATGTGAGAGATCAGTGTTACACTTGGTAACAAGAGGATCACACAGGAGAAACTGTGCAAGGAAATAGGAGGCTTGGAGGGAAGAGGGGAAGGCTTAGCAGAAGTCTTGATTGCCTATGAGCATCTAGGAGGATTGTACTGAGAGCTAGCTGTTTTGTAGAAAAATTCTACAAAATTCTACAATATTGTCATGTAATGGTCTCCCACGTTTACAAGCAACTGCGACATTTAATTTGGTTGGGTATGGATCATGGCTTTTCAAAATAAGTGAGAGAGCAAGATTCTTATCCCTTATTCCATTGCTTTTAATTAATTTTAAAAATTAAGTTCTTAATCATGTATTACCCAGTTGTTATTCCCCCACGTTGATATTGCAATCACAATAATTATTATTACAAAGAGTAAGGGGTAGAACAGGGGATGTTACAATCTCAATCATTATTATGGTGCTCGATGGAAAAGAGAATTATCCAAGACGGTAAAGAAATATTTAACATTCTCTTATATGTAATTATCTTTGGGATGGAATTTTTTATAGAAATTCTTCACCTACTAAACCTATATATTTTAAAAATTTCTCCATATGGAAAAAATAAGATAAGAAATCATATGGCTTGATCGTTGCTTCAAAAAGTGAAGAGGTGATTCATCATATTGGATCTATCAATGATTCTTTGGGTTCATTGAATAATATGAAATGTTTGTATGATTCTGTTGTAGTGGCTGCAACACCCTCCAAAATTTAGGCTTACATCAAAATTTCAGAGCCTTCCTTTGTTTTTCCTTTGATTGTTGCAAACACTTGAGCTCACCCCATGAGCTTTTGTGAAGTATTTTCACCCTTTTTAGTTGTTTGACCAACGAACATCTTTTGGCATATTGATTGCTTTTTCATGCTTGCGATCTTGTTCTAGTGAGTTTGAAGGTTTGTATTTGTGTGTTTGGGTTGTCTTCACTATGTAAACAGCTGTCGTACTCACACACAAAGTTGTAAGCACTATTGTGCAAGTGTTTTCATGACCGTCTGAAGTTCTATCTCAGGTGTTGCGCTTGTTGCCTTCAGCTCTAAGACAGTCTCATCGAGTGCATGTTTTGTCTTGTTGTAATGGTGGTCTATGTATTATCATCTTCAAAGTATGCTAAGTGTATGATCACAATGTCAAGTCTGCACAAGTTCACTTGCTTTCAACACTTAGCCATTTTCTTGAAAATATGCCCGACATGACAACCCTCTTCCACCATACCCCGACTGAGCTACACTGCGTAGTCTTAGCCCTCAGTGACATTTCTCTGCTTCCTGGAACTACAAAGTGCTTGAGGTTGTCCTCCAAGTCAGTTTCACTTTGCAATCCCAGAGGTGAGCAACCCGCCTGCCTCCTAGAACTACGTAAAAATTGCCTCCATGTCTAAATTGAACCATGCATTTCTCAAGCACAGTCATCAAACCTCCTTCTGGTCTGCCAAAACCCTACACTACACCAAGACCTAGGTCTACACCGATCTCCAAAAATGCGCATACATGTCCTGCTAGTCCTCTGTTTCCTTGCTCTGCACTGCCTTTAGAAACTAAGAAAACATGTCTAGCATGCCCTCTACTGCCTATCCTACACTGATCTCCAAAATTACGTAGACATGTCTAGCTGATCCTCTACTGCCTTGCTCTGCACTACCTTCACGAATTGTGTTGACATGTCTAGTAGGACCTCTGCTACCTATCCTGCACAGTTCTCCAAAAATGTGCAGTCATGCTCAGTAAGTCCCTTACAACCATGTCATGCCTTTCTCTTGAAAAATACATAGAACTGCCCAGTAGGTCCTCTACAGTCCTGTCTTGTCTTCCCTCCAGGAATGGCACAGAAGTTCCCCACAGGGTCCCACCTTATAGAAACCATTAGTGTCCTTCACTGCGCAATTCTGCCTCCCTGTGGTCACTGCACCATTTTCCTCAACAATGCAGGTTGTCCTCCCATAGTTCCTCATTCTACCCTCAGCTACACTCTGCAATGTCTCAATGAGTTTTCTTCCCTCCCTATCACCCAAAATACGATAACAATTCATCATGCTAGACTAGGAGGTTTTGGATTTGATGCCATCCCATCATGAGTGAATTGCATGAACAAGTACACTGATAGATCATGGTGAGACAACAAGTGGGATGAAGAAGGAGTGTACATGCTAGAAGACTTTCTTGTAGCTGGAAGGACGTACCAAGCACATCAAGCAACAAGCAAAATGAACATATGAATTGAACCATCATGCAAGACCAAGGCCATCGAAGACCCCACAACACTATGCCATGTAGAGGAGAAGACAAAGCACACCAAGAGTACATCCATTACTCAACAACACAACAGCTTGACACAAACACCATAATCAACCAATATATGTCAGCAGTGTCATGTCGATTTGTGTCATGAGTTCTCTTGGCCACATCACCACTATAGGCCATATCTGTTTTAACTCAACGTAACGTAAAGTGAAGTCCAATGGACGCACACAAGAAGTTGAAGATTCATGTTAGTTGAAAATTCATTGGAAATTGAATAGTCATGAGGATAGTCCAAGAGTCACAAATATCAAACATCACCCTTGGCTATATATACCCCTCCCATTGTATGAGCAAGGACTTTTCACCTTGGCTCCTCCCACATAGCCTTGAGAGTAGATAGTCAGTTCTTTGAGGAGCGAGGAGTGGCTCCAATGTCTCACTACTGGGACTAATGATGTATGGTGTACATATGTGTCTTGGGACTTTTTCTTAATTCAGAAGCTTGTTAAGGCTAGCACATTTTCACACATGTTTTGTAGATGTTTGTAAGGCTACTCTTTAAAAATTTGCAATGCATGTTTTCTTAACCTGTACTAAGATAGTTGAAAAACTTTGGTTGTTTTAGTACTTACATTGTTGAATATGTGTTGTATTTCTTATCACTATTGTCTCGTCCTTGTGGACTAGTCCATAGGACATTAGATAGACCTGTCTTGTTTACTAGTTATAATGACCGTCACATCCATGTGGACTACTCTATTGGATGGTGTATGTGTTTTCCCTTGTATTTTGGTTTTAACAACTACCGCGTCCACTGTGGACTATTTAGCTAGATGTTGGACAGACACTTTTTGGTTCGCATGTGTCTCTTCTTGGGTGGTACACCTACCTCTCATTTAGAGGCTCACTTTACTCTCCCCCCTTTGCAATAAGAGAACCTTGACACAGTTACATTACACACTCACCAGGCACACATACCTTGTTGTTTGAAGATACAAGTGTAACACTCTCATGTGATGACAACTAGAACCAAGGCATATCTCTAAGTATATGGAAATCAAGCTTCGTACTGTATGGGACTCCTTGATCCCAGTTGACTCAAGTCCTGGATTTAACCAAGATCTTTTACTTTCGTGATGTGATTAGAATTTCATTTAAAAGAGCATAAATGAACATCTATGCATGCTGTAAAGAAGAAGGAATATGAAAAGAATCAACAACATAAAACAAAAGACGTTGATAATGGAGTTCATCCAGGAGGGACTACGTCTCCAGGCCCCGGTGTCAAGATGGTGTATGTCACTGCATTAAGTGCTGGAAAGAGTGATGATTTACATGCATGTGTTTTCTCTATCATACAAGGAATATGTCCTCACGCAAGAGTGGCTCCAAGACATGTTCTGCTGTAGGAACTCTCATTCAAAAAAAGGACTCCTATCAGCATGACATAATTTCATGTATGTTAATGAAGAGCATCCCACCAACATGGCAACAAAGGGATCTCAATTCAAACATACATGGTGAGACATAAGTATCCTGTCAACGTGACGATAAAGGGATCTCAATCAAAAACAAATCCCACATCAAACATCAAACAGGGATCTATACAGCACAATGCATCTCAAGCAAAGAGACAAATAAGTACATGATCACACTGTATATACCTCACATCAAGGAGTTACCTGAAGAAAAGGATGATAAACTCCTGGATCTGGCTGCACCATCAATCTCGTGGCATCGAATCTCTTGGAAATGACTTCTTGCGCATTGAATGTTGACACCGGCACTCCACTTTGAAAAGTGGCTAAAAAATGAAATGATCAAATGGAAAATATGATTCATGGTGTCGAATAGTGTAAAATCAACTGTCAAATTTCTTAATTTTGATAAAGTGAAAATCTGGGGCTACAGGAATCTTTTAGATTCCCCGTAGATTCCTTAAAGATTCCCTCCTTTGGCTCATCTGAAGATCTGCTGCTCATATAAAAATTCTGTCTGCACCATTAGGTGCGTGTCACTGAGAGGTGTAGGATAGACATAAAGTTTGTCCAATTTGGACACTGGAAAAATTTCGCCCTCCTGAAAATTTGGCTCAATCATGGTTCTACCTACCTCTTTTCCAAGCTCATTGTTCCACTTTTAAAATTAATTAAAAAAATGTGTCTCATTTTTCGTGATATCCTTGGCCTCTGTGCACTTAGCAAATGAGGGTTTATATACTCTTCCCAGGTGGAGATGTTAATGAAAGGTCGTAGGTGTATTGGTTAAGCGCGGAGGCGACGAGGTGGGAGGTCGGGGGTTCCAACCCTGCTAACCCCTACACTTGGAAAACTGTTATGTTGCCTTAGATTTTTTTTCTTTTTAAATTTTGATATGGGTTGGGCCCACCTTGGGCGGCCGAACTAACAACCATTACATCTTGCATTGAATGGAATGTTTGTTTGGTGTGGTCGTTAAATGAATGCAGTAGAGTGTGATGTTTGGATGTTATGGTGTAGTTCCACATGGGGCCGCCGCGTGGGTGGGGCCGGCAGAGCCACCGACCGTGGGTTCAACTCCCACCGGGATCTTACCATATATGTAATGTCATGGGACATATTTGTTGGGGTGTGGGTCGGGTCCACTGGATGTGGCCTGCCCACCCCATTTCATGTTTAATGTGTTATTATAGTTGGTATGTAGAGTTAGGGTCGGCGGGGTCATGGCCTGCCACTACTTTATATATATATATTATTTTTATTATAATAATAGTCATTTCTTAATTTATCTAATATAAGGGATATTAGACAAATTAAGTATCCAACAAATTCGCCTACTTTCGGGAGCTAGTTTCCACCACTGGGACTCAGTCAATTTGTAGGACCATTAAACCTAGCCCACATGTAAACTTTGACCAAAAATTTGACTAACTCTTTCTCCCTCATACGATCTCGGATTTGAGTGTCGTTCACACCGTTCAAATCAGGGGGATGAGCACTTCGATCTGGTGTAGGTTTGGGAGCAATCTGACCACTTCCAATTTTGCCCCTTTTTGAGTCCTCTGGGACTTATACATGTGTCTGGAGCCACCTGGATCAATCCTCCATATTGAGGATCTTTTGGTCCTCCAAAAGCATGAAAATAATCTGCCACTTCTTAGTACCTTGTTTGCACTTACAAGTATCTGATATGTCACCCTTCCTTCTCCTTCACCTTTTTCCTTCGGAGCCATAAGTGATGAGCCAACACGTGCAACCTCTGAAAACCTGTGGTACAATTATGCAAATTACATGCTTGACTTACATGACCAACTAATGACCCGAGCATCCCATACTTGCCACGAGGTTATAACACATACTTGGTGGTCAAGTTTACATCAAAATGGAAAGAATGCCCCAGTTATGAAAAAAAGGCCAACATATCATTGTTACTTCAACAAGTGATGGAAAACACATCATCATTGCAACACATGATTCACAAAAATGAGGCAAAACACTATGGTTGTTTTGACAAGTGATGGAAACACGACATCACTTTCACAGTTTAAAATGCAACAAAAGTAAGACCAGACATTGTTGTTGCTTAAAAAGTGATGGAAAACACATCATCACTTTTACATTTTAAAATGAAACACATGATTGGAAAAAAATAAGACCATGACATTCTACCATGCCTAGAAGAACTATTTCTCGCTTATCAATGTGAATGGGTCATTTCCTTGTGGCGCATTCGCTGATCGAACAACCGTTTCATCTAGTTCATGCACTGAAACTTTGAATTTAAGGCATTGCTCTGGATGGAGCCTCAAACAAGTGGCTCTTTGATGGCCACCTCTGTTGCAATAACTGCAATACATCTTCTTCCTCCATATCTACTTTACATGTTTATTTAGCTGTTGTTGAGAGGATCTTTCACGCCTCCTCCTTTTGTGTGTTGCTATTCTTTTCCAACACTCAACAAATGTATTGTTACATAATCCACAAAAGGTACATTTTTTTCAATGCCTTCATTTATGTCCATTATTAACAACATGATTATAATTGAAATGAACATTCAAATATTGAGACTGGTTATACCTTTCCTTGCAGTCTCCAGTGTCATTATGGCAAGGAGAGCTGGCCTCAGATCTTTCCTTGCAATGGGCATTGTCATGGGATGATGGTGATGTGTTCCCATCATTCTCTTTCCTCTATAATTTCAATGATGTCTTAGAAGAATTTGACACCTTCAAGCATTCTCTTTCGGTGTATCCCAAGCCTGCAAATCGAGGTCTCTACACAACCTCCAATGGTTGAGTTATGCCTTGGTTATTAACATCAAGTTCTTCTTCCTCCTTGTACCTCATCCTGGAAAGGAGCCTCATGTTTGTCCCTGTAATTGGTATCTCCACATCTCCAATAAAAATCATACTATGTGAAGATGAAACTAAAGGGAAATCGACATCTTTTACCTTCCCTGACAAGTTGGAAAGAACTAATGAGAGCTTCTCATCATCTATTGTTGGTGGTTCGTTGGCTATCGTGGCGCATTCCCCAACTTCCCTTTTCGACATACCCAAGTCCTGCATAACGAGGTAATTCCCCTACTTTGATGGGATTGACAATGCCTTGTCCATTAATTCCCAAAACGTTTCCTTCATACCCCATTTTATTCAACAATTCGGAGCCAATTCCTGTGGTATGATTTTAAAAAACAACAAAATCATCATCAAGAAACATACATGAATTTAGAGAACTACTTTTTACCTCACATGGGTCACGCTGTAGCTTTTCCAAGTCCTTATCCTTAGCTCGCAGACGTTGTAGCAAACTCTATTTCTCCTCTTTCTCTCCATGTAGAATCATCTTCAATTCAACATTCTTTGTTTGAAGATTCTGGTTGTTGTGCTTTAGTTCTTCCAGGGCCTCTTCCATGGCTCACAATTGAAGTTGCACTCATTTCTTTTCCTCTATCTCTTTTTGTAGAGCTTCATACATTATTTCTACCTTTTTGGAAATTATGAGCATGGTCTCGTACATCACTTTGTCATCCTCCATTGTTGCACATTCCATTGTTCACTCTCGCAATTCACATCCACGTAAAGACGACTCTAATACCAAACTTGATTCGAGTTGACTGAACTCCTAAATTTAAACAAGATCTTTTACTTTTGTGATGTTCTTAGAATTGCATTTAAAAGAGCATAAATGAACATCTATGCATGTTATAAAGAAGAAGGAACATGAAAAGAATCAACAACATAAAGCAAAATATGTTGATAACGAAGTTTTTCCAAGAGGGACCACATCTCCAAGCCCCGATGTCAAGATGGTGTAGGCCACTGCATTAAGTGCTAGAAAGAGTGATGATATACATGCATGAATTTTCTCTATCATACAAGGAATATGCCCTCATGCAGGAGTGGCTCCAAGACATGTTCTGATGCAGGAACCTGCATTCAAAAAAAGGACTCCTATTAGCATGACATAATTTCACGTATGTTAATGACGATCATCCCGCTAACATGTTATCAAAGGGATCTCAATTCAAACATACATGGTGACACATGAGTATCCCGTCAACATGATGAAAAAGGGATCTCAATCAAAACATGACAATAAGTACATCTCACATCAAGAACAAAACAAGATCCCACATCAAAAATCAAATAGGGAGCTATACAACACAATGCAACTCAAGCAAAGAGACAAAGAAGTACATTATCACACTGCATATACCTCACATCAAGGATTTATTTGAAGAAGAGGATGATAAACTGCCGGATCTGGCTGCACCATCAATCTTGTGGCATCGAATCTCATGGAAATTACTGCTTGCACATTGAATACTAACACTTGCACTCCACTTTGAAAAGTGGCTGAAAAATAGAATGATCAAATGGAAAATTTTATCACACCATCAAATTCGTGGCGTCGAATAGTGTAAAATCGACTGTCAAATTTCTAAATTCTGACAAAGTGAAAATCTAGGGCTACAAGAATCTTTTAGATTCCCCCTAAATTCCTTAAAGATTCCCTCCTCTGGGTCATCTGAAGATCTGCGGCTCAGATCAAAATTTTGTCTGCACCATCAGGTCTATGTCATAGAGAGGTGTAGGATACACATAAATTTTGTCCAATTGGGACACTAGAAAAATTTTGCCTTCCTGAAAATTTGGCTCAATCATGGTTCCACCTGCCTCTTTTCCAGGCTCATCGTTCCACCTGCAAAATCAATTAAAAAAATGTGTCTCAGTTTCCACGCTCGCCTTGGCCTCCGCGCAATGAGCAAATGAGGGTATATATACTCTTCCTAGGTGGAAATATCAATGAAAGGTCATTGGTGTATTGGTTAAGCGCAGAGGTGACGAGGCAAGAGGTCGAGGGTTGCAACCCCACAACCCCCCACTTCGCAAAACTGTTATGTTGGTGCGGATTTTTTTGTTTTTTAAATTTTGGTAGGCTAAACAACCATTACATGTTGCATTGAATGGAATTTTCGATTGGTGTGGTCATTAAATGAATGCAATGGAGTGCGATGTTTGGTTGTTATGACATAGTGCCACATGGGGCCACTACGTGTGGAGGGCCGACGGAGCTGCCGACCATGGGTTCAACTCCCACCAGGCTCTTACCATATATGTAATGTCATGGTACATAATCGTTGGGGTATGGGCTGGGTCCACCAGAGGTGGCCAACCCACCTCGTTTCATGTTTAACGTGTTAATATGGTTGGTATGCAGAGTTAGGGCCGACGGGGGTCATGGTCTATCGACCATTTTTAATTAAAATTTGTTTTATGTTTTTAGAAAAAAGGGGGTGGCAGGGTTCATGGCCCGCCACCACTTTAGATATATATATATATAAGAGTCATTTCTTAATTTGTCTAATATAATGGATTTAGACAAATTAAGTATCCAACAAATTCACCCGCTTTCGGGAGCTAGGTTCCACCACCGAGACTCGGTCAATTTGTAGGACCATTAAACCTGGCCTACATGGCAACAATGACCAAAAATTTGATTGTCTCTTTGTCCCTCATACAAGCTCGGATTTGAGTGTTCTCCACACCGTTCGAATCAGGGCGATGAGAACTTCGATTTGGTGCTGGTTTGGGAGCAATCTAACCAATTTGAAATTTTCCCCTTTCTGAGTCCTCTAGGAATTCTGCATGTGTTTGGAGCCACCTCGATCACTCCTACACCAAATGGTATGAGGTCTAGTTGGGACTTCATACCGGGGAGATTCCCTTGGTTGATATATTTCCAACACCATCAACCAATTCACATTTAGAATTGGAGTTAATTCAATTACAGTTGAAGGTCTTCGACCTAGATTTAAAGGATGGGAATCCCATTGCTTTAACATATGAAATTAAAACACTCATGCATGGAATTAGTATTGTTGGCTTGAAGATAAAAAAAAGTATTATTTCTTTAAAAAAGGCCTTCTAACCTACGTATTCTCACTATATTGAATCACTTCAAGCTAGTGACCAATTAAAGTTCCTTGATTTTGACTCTTTGGTGGATAAAATTGCAAAATATGTTGGAAATAAAATTGAGAGGGGCGGGGGTGGGGAGAGGTGAATCAGTATTTAAAATTCAATAAATTTTCATTTCCCAATCAAATTTATATACGCTACTTTAGTGAAGTGAACTTGCGTGTGTACGCAACTATGATTAAAGAAACCAATGTATACCCAGAGAACTTATGATTTAGTTAATTCGTCATGTCTTTAATTAGTGCATTAGTACTTTATTATATAGTAGCTATGTGCAGTAATAACATAATAAACCATCACACATAAGCAACACACATGAACACCCATATTTAAGGTGGAAACCAAATGTGAGAGAAAAACCACCTCCTGTTGTCATCTCTATCTTCTTTTTAATATAAAGAAAAAA
>APFE030385505.1:944-60413 GCA_000404065.3 Pinus taeda
GAGGGGAAGAGAGGGGGAGATGGAGGGAGGGAGCAAGAAGGAGAGAGGAGGGAGGTTGAGGGGGTAGGGCGAAGGTGGGGGGATAGGGAAAGAGAGGGGTTGTGGAGGTAGGGAAGGAGGAGGGACATAGAGGAAGAGAGGGAGCGACTGTTGGGGGAATGAAGAGAGGGAGGAGGAGAGAGATGGAGGGAGTTAGGCATGGGAAGAGAGATTGAGGGAGGTAGGCAGGGGAAGAGAGGAGAGAGAGAAAAGGATATAGAGAGGGGGAAAGGAGGGGGGATGAAGAGGGAGGGAGAGGAAGATAGGGAGCGACTAATGGGGGAGGGAGAAGGATATAGGAGGGAGGTCGGGTGGTGGGGGGAGAGGGAGAGAGAGGTGGGGAGGCAGTGAAGGAGGAGGGACAGAGAGGAAGAGAGGGAGTGTGTGTAGAGAGGGAGGGGGATAGAGACGGAGGGAGGGAGGCAAGGGACGCGGGTCAGCCAATAGGTGGCATGACCACATAATAATGCGTATATATTGAATGCATGGATGGATCATTTAGCATTCATTCGAACATCACAATGCATACAAAGGGAAAGTGCGAAGTAGAAAGGTGAAGGAGCAATTCAAGAGATACGAGGTGCTGGTTTAGTGTAGCTGGATGCACCCAAGTCTTTGGGTGAGGTTGCACAGAGTAAATGCATGGTGTGTCAGGTGAATAAAGGTGTTGGGCAAGGAGCGCCCATCGGTCGAGGAGAAAGGCATGCATGGGTAAGGCATGGGTGCCCAGTAGTGCAAGCCATGCACGGGTGAAGGCGAGGGTGCCCCGTTGTGCGAAGGCGCCCGGGTGAAGGCATGAGCACCTGGATTGTGTGGTTGTGTGGTTGGGTGGTTGTGCATAGGTTCTTGGGCAGCTCGGGTGAGCGCCCGCCCATCATGCAAAGGCAAACACGGAAGGTGTGCATGGTGTAATGAAGGAAAACAAGGTTCGGTTCTGAAGTGCAGAAGGCAACTCGTGTGAGGGCACGCCCACCCGCCTTGGGCAAGGAAATCTTGGTTGTCACACGGAGGTGTGACAAGGTTGTAAAATTGGTTAAGTATGAAACTTGGTGTTTCCAAGTATACTTGTAAAGCTTGTGACTTGTAAAGACTGTATAATATATTATTCGGGCAGACTCATTGTTAAGGAGTTTCCCCTCCCTTTATATTGTGCAATTGTGTTCTTCATTTATAATTGTTGTTGATAATGAATGTGTATGGGTGTTCATTGGTATAAAGGAAACATAATAATTACTTGGTTGCGAAACACAAACTAAGTAGGATAAGTGTTAGAAAATTATAATATTACGGAGCAATGGAACACATAAAATATTGCAGAAATATAAACACAGAAAATGCATAAAACAAGAGAGACAAATATACGTGGTTCACCCAGTTTGGGCTACGTCTACCTCGAACAACCAGTCCTTCCTTTCTATTATCCAGCAAAATGAAGAGACACAACCTACAGCAGATCTGTTGTAATATCCTTTGTTTTCTCTCACAGTCTCACCTCTCTACTTCTCACTCAGGGAATACACATATATTACACAGACTCAATACAATACCCTCATACAAAGAGAGGGGTTGCCTTCTAGGGCAAAAAACTCTAAACTAAACATAAGTTCTACCATCAGATCATCCGCCTAATGAACGATCTAGATTTACTAGAAATTACTATACTTTTACAGGGCAATTTTACATCTATTTTTAGCTTCAGGGGCACTGCCCCCGAGCCCCTGCCGGGGGACCGTTGGCCCCTAGATCCCTCAGCCGGGGGGGATCGACCCCCCCGAACCCCCGCGGGGGGGGACAAGTCCCCCCCGCACCCCCCCACATGGAGGGGTGTACAAACTTCCTGGGGTATACATCCGGCTGAAACAAAGACCTCTGAACAATCATGCTCCACACACAACAGTATTTGGAGGGTAGAGTTGCAATCGAGAAGCCCATAATTATGGCTATGGAGGATTGAGTGATAGAAGGTGTGTGAAAGAAAAAAACTTGGGATTTTGCTTTGTTAATGCAAGCACCAGAGGCATCCGAAAAATCAGATAAAATGGACTTCAGTTTAAGGGCTTCTTGGACCGAAGGATGACCAAATAACATATTGTCATCCACGAATTGCTGGTGGGTGAAAGTAGGGGTATTTGGAAAAGAAAGGCCACGTAGTTGCTGGGTATGAAGGGCATCTTTGATGTAATGTCCAAGACCTTCCGCCATTATAACGAATAGAAAGGGTGAGAGAGGGTCCCCTTATTGGATGCCTTTGGATGGGTGGAAGGGGGTAGAAGGGATACCATTGACTAGAATTGAGAAGAACGTAGAGGTGATGAGACTCGTAATCCATCTAACCCATGGGGGGGTAAAGCCAAAGGCTAGCAGCATTTTTTGAATATATTTCCAGCTTAAAGTGTCGAAAGCTTTTGAGAGGCCGATTTTTAGGAGCATACCTGCCTTTTTGGACTACTTTAAGGAGTGAATGATTTCATGAGTGAGAATAATGTCATCCATGATCTGCCTTCCTTCCACATATCCTGATTTCTCCAGTGATATAAGTAAGGGAAGCAAGGGCTTGAGGCATGTGGTGATCACTTTGGAGACGATTTTATAAATGACATTGCATAATGCAATAGGTCGGAATTTGTCCGGTGTCTGGCTGTGCTCCTCCTTAGGGATGAGGGCGATGAAGGTGGCATTCAAGGATGGAAGCATCCATCTGCTAACTCTGGAATCCTCGACTACTTTCCAGACTTCCTCCTTAATTAGATCCTAGAAGTTGTGAAAGAAGCCTGAAGTGAAGCCATCTGGTCCAGGCGCCTTCCCAACTTTGAGCTATCGCATAGCTATCTCCACTTCCTGTAAAGATTAGGCCTGAGGAGGATTTGATTGTGTTCCTTAGTTACGATCTTAGGTATATTCTTAGTGATTTTCTCTATAGCTGGCAACCGATCAATCTGCGGTTCCTGATGCACCATCCGAAAGTGGGTGAGGAGTTCCTGTTCTATATCCTCATGATTTTCCAGATGTTCCCCTTGTTGATTTTGGAGGTGAGGAATGTTGTTGTGCATTCTCCTTTGGATAGTGGTGTGGTGGAAGAACTTTGTATTGCGTTCACCCTCTTTAAGCCATCTGATCCTCGACTTTTGTCTCCAGAGTATCTCTGCCTTCTTTGCTCTTTCTGAGATTTGTGTTTGTAGTTGGCATTCCTGTTCTGCTAGGGCTTCAGATCTGCCTTCAGTTATGATTCTCTACTGTAATTTTTGAATTTCTTGTTCAAGAGCATCTTGCACTTGAAAGATATTGCCGAAGGTAAAGCGATTCCACTATTTTATATTTTCCTTGAGATTTTTTAGCTTTTGTTGGAGCTTATACATTTTTGTGCCTTCTGGTGGATTGAAATTTTTCCATGTCTCTGTAATCAGGTTGTGAAAGTCTGGGTTATTCAGCTAGAAAGCTTCAAAGCAAAAGGGCCTGCGAACATTGTCTCTCGGTCTTTGCCAGTGAAGTCTAATAGGCCAGTGGTCCGAGCCAGAGAGTGGCAGGATAGAGGCCGAGAGGTCCCCGCCAAGATGTATTGCGTTGTCAGAGAGTAGGAATCTGTCTAACCGAGATGCTATTTGGTGGGCATCTGCACGTTTGTTGTTCCATGTGTATACACCATTATTGAATTCCATATCTATGAGCCTATTGTTATGGATGTAGTTTTTGAAGTGAGTGCTTTCACAGTCCAGCTTTACCCGTCCTCCTCTTTTTTCCTCCAATTTTGTAATCATGTTGAAGTCCCCTCCTATGATCCAAAGTGGGTGGGATCTTTCTGAGTTGATCTGAGTTAAGGTGTTCAGTGTGTCTACCTTATTTGTTGCCTCCTGGGGAAAGTAGACATTGGTTAAGTTTCCATGAATGCTTGTCCCTGTTATATGAAACATGGCTTGAATAAAGTGCTTACTAGCATGTATGTTAGTAAGTGTTATAGCTCTATCATCCCAAACTATGGCTAGCCCTCCTAAGGCTCCTATGGCTTCCATAGCCACTTATTTGCTTCTTGGCCATGCTTTGGCGAGGATCTAGTCCAACATTGTGGAATTACACTTGGTCTCTTGCAAGAAGAGAACTTGAGGCTTTTCCTGTTGTAACATGTTCCTTATTAGTCGACCCTTTCCCGGGCTGTTGAGCCCTCTAATGTTCCATGAGATGAGCTTCATGATAAACGATTGGGAAGGGGATTATAATATTTGGTAAGCTTGGAGTATCTTCCAGATTCCAACAGCATCTCCCCTATGTGGATGGTTCTCTGAAGATCTGTTTTCCTTCCTCGTTTCTTATTGTCTTTGAAGATATTTCTTCCATCCCACTGACTGCCAGTTTGGATAACTAACGATCTTTGCTTCTGTGCTCTTGAGAGAATTACCTCCAAGTTCTCTAGCCGTCGCTCAGGAATTTTGTCATATTCCTTTTTCTTACATGCCTGTTCAAGTCCTAGTATATCCAGGTCTTCGATGTCGAAGCTTTCCGGTTCCTCTTCCATGTGCTGAACTGCTTCCTGCTCTGCCTCTGTATCATCTAAAATCGTGAGCTGCATTTGTGTGCTACCTATCTCCATTCCTTGAACATTCGTTTTTGGCGGGTTACTGGGAGAGGGTGATTTGAGATCAGCGGGTTGCTTAGAAATGAGGGCTTTCTTTGAGCTTGAGGGAGCAGAATGCGGGGTAATCTTAGGAATGGCTTCAGGTTGTTCCTGGTTATCTAAGATATGAACCTTCAGCTAGAGTAGAGTTTCAAAGTTGTTACTTGTTGATGGCAAGGAGGTGTTGGTGATAGGTTTTTTGACTGAGGAAGAGGGCTTTTTGTGGGTCTTTTTGCGATTGGAAACTTTTGTGAACCCATCCGAGTCAGGTTTGTCCATTGAGGGGGTGGTAGTGGATTTCATATTGGAGGGACAATCTTGGAATAAATGGCCCAGGGCATGGCATTTTCTACAGTGGAATGGTACATGCTCGTAATCTATTGTTTGTAACCATTCGTAATCATCATGGTAAAGGCTTACCGCATTCGGGAGAGCTTTGCTAAGGTGCATGTATACACAGATCCGCGCATAGGAGGTGTAACGCTTCAATTTTGTCTCCTCTGCCACTTTGATGAATTCGCCTAAACCATTCCCAATGTCTTATAGGGAGTCTTCATCCCAGCACTCCAGAGGGAGAGAATAAAGGCGCAGCCACATCAGGGCCCAGCTCAGATCTTCTTTGTCCGGGTTAAAACACTCAATCCATTCTTGCACGTATAGTCCTGCTGCATTGAAGAAATATGGTCCGCCATCCAGTACCCTATTTTGGTCCTCCAGACAATTGAAAATGGCAGTAAAGAAGCCTTTAGGCCCTAACTGCAGAGTTATGTGCTCTTTTGGCTTCCATTTGGTTGCTATCCAGCCATGCGGTGCTTTCTCCGTTGGCCAAAAGCCTATGAACTTTCCTATCAAAGTATGATCCTTCATAAACTGGATCTGAGTGTTGATCCACTGACTTGGGAGCTCGATTTTGGGTCTGTCAACTGCTACAGGTTTGCAGGTCGTTGACGTCACTCTTGGTTCTTTATTTTTGTTGTTATTCCTTGGCGTATTTTCATGTTCTGTTGCTATATCTTCTTGATGGTCCTTCCTGACATTTTCTGTTTGTCGAGGGGAGTTTTCCGTATCAGCGAGGGGAGGCTCCATATCCTCCCCCTGAGGGGGTTCCATCGCTTGGTATTTGTTCCTTATTATGTTGTAGATGTCTTACTATTGGAGGTTAATGGCAGAACGACGTAGTTTGTAAAGGTCTGCCAGTTGCAGAGCAGTGTCAAACCCTAAGCGCTCCCTCCTCCCATCTCTCAATAGCCAAAATGTTTAGATAGTTATTTTGTTTGCACAAATCTTACCTTGACAACATATACTAATGTCAATTGGGTAGGAAGCATTGATGATCAAAATAGTACCAGTGGGAATGCATTCTTCTTAGGAGAATGTATTGTGTCTTGGTTTAGCAAAAAACAATCATTTATATCTCTCTCCAAAGTTGAAGCCAAGTATATAGCATCAACACATTGTTGTACAAAAATCATATGGATGAAGGAAGCCTCGAAGGATGTCAATATAGGAACAAATCAACCTATCACCATCTACTATGACAATCCTAATGCAATCAACCTATCAAAGAATCCAATCATGCATTCAAAAACAAAACATATCCCAATGAGGTAACACTTTCTCCTAGAACAAGTTGTAGATCAGAACATCAAAATGGAATATGTAAACACTAAGGAACAAATTGCAAACATCTTTACAAAAACCCTGCCTTGAGAATCGTTTGAATATATTTGTCAAAAGATGGGGGTCATCTCTCTTGCATCCCATTATAGAATCCCTTTGTTATTCATGTCAAAGGGGTAGAATTTGACAGGGGGAGCAACATCATGACAAGGGGAGTAGCATGATAACAGGGGGAGAAACATGATGACATGGGGAGTAGCATATGAGGACATTGTTTCCATCAACAACAAAGGGGGAGATTGTTGGAAGAATATTTGTTATTAATGTCAAAGGAAGCACCAACTCAAGAAGATAGTTACATAGGCTTGAAGAGGACTTTAAGCCTTTTTAACAAGCATTTGAATGCCTCATAATTCCTCCTTGTTAAAGAGAAATGAGTTTTTCAAAGAAGAAAATCCATATTTTTCCTCTCATGATAAGTAAACCTCTTTATGATCAAGTCAACTCTCCTCCCAATAGACATTTTGATTCATGAATGATTGACTAGTATTGTTACACACCATTTTGTCACTGTCCCTATACTCCCTATTCCTTGATCTTGGAGGACCTCTATAATGAACCTCATGTGTTTTCCTATCATGAAGAACATGTCTTTACATCACTCTTCATCTGAAGAACATTTCACTCTTACATCATTTCCAAAAAATATTCCTTCAAACTCAATTTTAAAGGTCAGCGATATCCCTAAGTTTCTTCCCTCGTCGATTTGCAGAGTTTAACACTAAGCCTATCATTGATCGACGCTAGTATCCATCCATTACATGCGCCTACCCTCTTTTGGAAAGTTTTTAAAAATGGAATCGAAGCTTCCAGGTCTAGAAGCTTCGTGAACAGAAGTTTGGTAAATGGTTAGTCGCGATAGAGCTGAGAGAGACTGTTTGGGCTCCTTTCCCCTATTAAAATGGAACAAACCAAAAGGGAAAAGACCTCTCCCATCATAAGAGGATCCATATCCTCTCTCTCAAGCTCTATAAACCTCTCATATTCCAACTTCAAATAGCTAATGAAAGGGTTGGAATAATTTGCAAATCTTGATAGCCTTAGCCTTGTAGTTTGTGCTTGCAAAGGGAGAATAATTTTGTAGTTTGTTTGGTTTGGAGCAAAGAGGAAGAAGCCTTGAACTTCTATTGTTTGAGGTGAATCATGAGATGCTAACAGTGGTGCTGGAACTCGGACACGTTGAAGGAAACCTGCAATGCTAAGGCGAAGGTTGTACTTTCCTTTTTGTCATAATAATACAACTGATATCGTGTTTCCTATATCAATCACATATGGTATTTGGTAGCTTAAGACTCCTTAGCTAAGTAGGTTGAATCTATTGTATGCTATCATGTGTGCTTTGGTTTCTTGTCTATCTGTTTCAGGTGCTTGATTGACATTAAGTAGCTGATCGTTGGAGCAAAGACACAAGGACTTCATCAAACAAGGATAAGCGATACAAGAGGTATCTTATCCATTCTCAATCTAAGGGAACTTATGTCAGATTGTCTTGTTTGGGGCTAGACCCTCTCCCCTGGGCTAGAGGGATTGTCTCTATCTGCAGATAGAATCTTCCTACTCCACAAGTATAAATTAGAATCTTCTCTCATCCATTCGACCCTTAACTCATTTGATAAAAGAAAAAGAAGCATATGAACCTAAGGCAAGAGTGAAGAGGTTCATATCTCATGAACCTAAGAGTAGTTTGAAGGAATTTTTTTGGGTTTTTTTTTGTTATAGGTTAACTGTTTTTGGTGAATTTTCTAATCAGGTTCTGAGATATTTTTGAAGCAAATATGTGTTGCCATTATGATACAGATGTTGTCCTTGATGGCAACTCACATAGGTAACAGTTCACAGTGCAATAGGTTAACAACAAAGGATTACAGATCAGACTCCAAAGATTGAATAAAGAGAGTGGTTTAAGAAGTATACGCTGGTTCACTTTGTCAAAGTAATGTATACACGTGGGTTAACAGAACCAAAGGAGCGTATATGTATGCATGCACTTTCACAGAAGGAAAAACACATATGGGATTGAAAATCAAGGGTTTGGTCCGAGGTATTGGTCCTAAGTAGTTTTGGTCTGAGGTATTGAGAAAGGCCTAAAACTATATAAGGAGGAGACGATCAAAGGGATAAGTGTGCAAGTAATGAATATCTTATGAAGAGTGAGATAAAAAAACAAATGTGCATGTTATGGGTATCTGGTGCTTTGCTTGATCTGAACTAAGGATGAACATTAGTGGTTGATGAAGGATGAGATCTAATGATGGATCAAGATCATAAGACCTGAAATGAATTATCATTATGTGGTATGATCATGGATAGTCTAGATCTTAATACTAATGCATGTTTTATTCTGTAAATGTTATGATCTGGGTATGATAGAAGTCTGGAATAGTTGTGAAGTTTTAAGTTAGTATTTTCATATATATACGCTAGTTTGCTTTGATAAAAGTGCGTATACATGCTGGTTCGACACATCGAAGTAGTGTATACATTATGAAATATGATGTTTGAAGTTGCAGTTGGTTCTGGTTATTGATGCAGAGTTCTCGGTTCTGCTTTGTGTTCTAGTGACTATGTTCTGGCGACAGTGTTCTGAATGTTTAGATTGATTGATTGTGATTTACTTCAATGATGATGGGTTTCAGTGATTGGTTGTATTGCAGTGGTGATTGATTTTGAGCTTCAATGTTGTTGATGGGTCGAGTATGAAAATTTGATGAAACGAGGCCTTCATATTGTGGTGTTGTATTCTAGGAGTATCTATTTTGAAAATTTATGAAACGTGGTCCCTAAAGGAAGAGAGAAGGTTGTAGCCTTCTGTAGGCCGACACCTATGTATTGGTAAACATATTGGCCAATACAAGAGCCAAGGGTTGGAGCTCCCTTGCAATAGCAGCTAGAAAACGAGTGAAGGTTGGAGCCTTTTATAGGCTAGTGCATATGTACTAGTAAACAGATTGGCTAGTACAAGAGCCAGCGGGTTGTAGCTCCCTTCCAATAGAAGCTGGAGAATGAGAGAAGGTTTTAGCTTCTACAGGTGGGCCCCTGCTTACTAGTATGAGTCTGCACCAGTACAAGATTGTAAATAGGTTTTTCTTATATTAAAAGAAGACAACATCAAGTGGCTTTTGTCTCACATTGGGTTTCCACCTTAAACCTTGGTGTTCATGTCTGTTGCTTATGTGTGATGGTTTATTCTGTTATTACTGCACATGGTTACTGTTTATATGGTTATTGAAGTATTTATGCATTGATTAAAGATCAACATATGATGAATTAACTGAAGCATAAGTTTGTTGGATATACGATGGTTGCTTTAAAGACAATTGTGTGTACACGCGAGTTACCTTCATTGAAGTAGCATATATAAATCTGAGTATGAAATGAAAAAGTTATTGATTTGATAATACTGATTCACCCCCCCCCCCCCCTCTCAGTATTATTTCCAACAATTGGTATCAGAGTAGGTCCTTTGGCAGAAGCTTGATCGCTTGAAGGAGATCTGTAGAAACAATGGGAAAGAAGCTAAAGAAGAAAGCACCTTAGAAAAAGAAGACATCTCAAAGGAACAATGACAACAGGAGAGACAATTGGTTGTTAGGTGGAAGCAAGTATTCAGATTCATAATCACCTTAGATTGAAGATGAACAAACAAAAGAAGTATCGGTACAAATTTTTGGTCTTCTGGTGATACTTTACTTTGTTCATGCAATGTTGAAGATATTGAAAGTGATAGTGAAAGAAATATAGAGGTAGAAGTTAAAAGATTCAGATAAAATTAGAGATCAAAAAGATCTATTTAACAAATGGGAGTGTGCCTTCAAAGAAGAAGTTACCAGATTAAAAGCTTAGTTGGAGGAAGGGAACAAAGTAAGGAAGCAGTACAAGGAAAAGGAAGATCAATGTCAAAAGCTGCAGGATGAAGTGACATAATTAAGAACTGAAGTAAATGAAAAGAGCACAACAATCAAGAGACTTAAAGATAGATCCAGTTACTATGAAAGTCTTGAAGCTAAGATCCTTTCTCTAAAAGAAGATCTTGAAAACTCAAATAGGCAGAATGAAGAACTACCTCAAGCAGATGAAGAACAAGAAAATGAGATTCTCAAATTAAGGCAACAAGTGGAAGAAGGAAGAAAGGCTGAAGAAATCATGAAGAAGCAATATCTGGAAAAGGAAGAGAAATATCAGGTTGAGGTAAATATTTGAAAAGGTAAATTAGAAGAAAAGGATAAATTGTTATGATTTCAAGACAGTACTAAGATTTTGGATAATATTCTTAGTAATCAAAGGTCTCCTACCATCATAACTGGTCTTGATTTTCATGAAACCGTTGAAGGTGAATCTAGCTCACAAGATGAGGCAAGAAACTCTAATGCAAATTCTGAAATGATCAACAAGGAGACAAGAGGTCAACCTCATCAACAACCAAGGAAAGAAAATATTCAAATAAAATCATTTACTCCTATCTATGGAAGTGATAGTCAGTTATTTCCTCTGATGAATAATGTTGAATGTTTTGTATGTCATAATTTTGGACATGTTGCAGCCAGATGCGGAAGTAGAATGGTTCAAGCTAATAACCGTCACACAGAAAGATCATCAACTTCTAGGTACTTTAAGGGATATTGTTTTTCTTGCAATATGTTTGGTCACAAAGCCATTGATTGCTATAGAAGGAATATGAAACATGTAAGATGTTATGCATGTAACAAGTTTGGACATATATCAAAGGAATGTAGGAACAAATTTCGGCCACCATACCAAAAGGAGAAAACATCATCACACTCGAAGATATGGAAGAAGAAGGAAGTAAGTCAAAAAGATGTGGCGTAGCACGGTATACAGACATAATAGACTTAGGGGGAGCTGCAAGTGTGAAACTTCAGAATTCCAATTCTCATACGCAGTTATCATGAAGACAAGTTACGTATATACACGAGTTAGACGCTGCACAATTGTGTATATGTTGTTTTGAGGAAAAAACAGTGGGGCAGACTCAGGAGAAGGGGTCTAACATGGTTCAGTCAATTATATGTTCTGTTTGATGATGATGATATGTAGAAGTGTTTTTTACCCTCATAAGTTGTTGATAATTTGATGAATAGCTGTTTGACGATGATGCCTTGATGATTCTTACTGACAAATGCAATGATCAGATCTGACAGTGAACAGATGGCACATGTTCAGGGGGAGCATATGTTTATAATAATGCATTGTTGGCATTATATTAGAATACCTTGGTACATGAATATACTTATATTGCTTGATCGACATAGTTTGTTTGATTCAGGTGACTCGTTTTGATGATGGACATATACAGGTTGTTGATCTTGATGCTGCTGACAGACGCTGATGGTGTAGATCATATATGGTCTATGATAGTTGTTGATGACTATCATGGTCTTGTTTAGATTATTGGTCCTTGATTATAAATGTCATGTATATCATTTGATGTAAAGTTCATGAAAAGACCTAATTTGTAACCCCACTATGCATGGGAAGGATGATGAATAATTGCTATGTCAGTCATGTATAAACATTTGGTATATCCCCACTTGGTTGGGTAGATGAATCAAATTTGGTGTATCCTCACTTGGTTGGGTGATTGATGTATGTATGAGTCATTGATCTTAGGGAGGTCATACTCACTTAGTTGAGTTATAGATTCATGTTATTATTTTGAATCATATCTCTACAGACTTTGCATGTACTCAGAGGGAGCATGGACAACATAATGTATATCAAATGGGGAGAACATCTTGGTCTGCCCTTTGTCCTTGATGTCAAAGGGGGAGAGTATCTTGGTGTTGTGGTTGCCATCAAGTCCAAAGGGGGAGATTGTTGGCATTATGATACAGGTGTTGTCCTTGATGGCAACTCACATAGGTAACAATTCACAGTGCAACAAGTTAACAACAAAGGATTACATATCAGACTCCAGAGATTGAAGAAAGAGAGTGGTTTAAGAAGTATACACTAGTTCACTTTGTCAAAGTAGCATATACATGTGGGTTAACAGAACCAAAGCAATGTATACGTATGCACACACTTTCACAGAAGGAAAAGTGCGTATGGGATTGAAAATCAAGGTTTTGGTCCGAGGTATTGGTCCTAAGTGGTTTTGGTTCGAGGTATTGAGAAAGGCCTAAAACTATATAAGGGGGAGATGATCAAAGTGATAAGTGTGCAAGTAATGAATATCTTATGAAGAGTGAGATCAAAAGCAAATGTGCATGTTATGGGTATCTAGTGCTTTGCTTGATTTGAACTAAGGATGAACCTTAGTGGTTGACGAGGGATGAGATCTAATGATGGATCAGGATCATAAGACCTGAAATGAATTATCATTATGTGATATGATCATGGATAGTCTAGATCAGAATACTAACACATGTTTTATTCTGTAAATGTTATGATCTGGGTATGACAGAAGTCTGGAATAGTTGTGAAGTTTAAGTTAGTATTTTCAGATATGTATGTTGGTTCGCTTTGATAAAAGCGCGTATACACACTGGTTTGGCACATCGAAGTAGCGTATACATTATGAAATATGATGTTTGAAGTTGTAGTTGGTTTTGGTTGTTGATACAGAGTTCTGGGTTCTACTTTGTGTTCTGGTGATTATGTTTTGGCGACAATGTTCTGAATGTTCAGATTGATTGATTGTGATTTGCTTCAATGATGATGGGTTTCAGTGATTGTTTGTATTGCAGTGGTGATTGATTTTGAGCTTCAATGTTGCTAATGGGTCTAGCATGAAATTTTGATGAAATGAGGCCTTTAGATTGTGGTGTTGTATTCCAGGAGTATCTAGTCTAAAAATTTATGAAACGTGGTCCCTGGAGGAAGAGAGAAGGTCGTAACCTTTTGTAGGTCATCACCTATGTACTTGTAAACATATTGGCTAGTACAAGAGCCGGGGGGTTGGATCTCCCTTCCAGTCGCAACTGGAAAACGAGTGAAGGTTGGAGCCTTCTATAGGCTGGCGCCTATGTACTAGTAAACGAATTGGCTAGTACAAGAGCTAGGGGGTTGTAGCTCCATTCCTGTAGAAGCTGGAGAACGGGGAAAATTTGTGTTGACATTATGATACAAGTGTTGTTCTTGATGGAAACTCACTCACAGGTCAATTCAGTTTTGGTAAAAGGCAACTCACAATACAACAGGTATATTCAGAGGTAACATGGTAGTGGTACAAAAAAACAGGAAGATGGAACTAAGGTCTACTAATAAGAATAAATAAGGTAAAGGAAAAGGTTGATGAAAAGCAATTTAAGAAGTATATGCAGGTCCACTTAGTCAAAACAACGTATACATGCTGGTCCATAGAACAAAAAGAGCGTATACTATACACGCACTACCACAAGAGGAAAAGAGTGTACATGCTAGAAAACCAAGGTTTTGGTCTGAGGTATTTTTTCCAATGTATTTGGTCTGAGGTATTGACCCTAGGTATTTGGTCTAAGGTATTGATCCTATGTGGTTTTGGTCCAAAGTATTGACAAAGGGCCTAAAGCTATATAAGGAGGAGAAGATCATAAGTCCAAGTGTGCAAGTGAATGGGTTTCTAAGGAATACTTCTATCTGAAGTATATTTTATGTTGCAAGGGCTATGTTTGTGATTTGATTTGAAATACTTTGTGCACCTTGAATTCAATGTTGGATCAGGATCATGAGACCTGAAATGACTTATTATTGAATGATCTGATATTGGTTTGGCTAGATCTAATAATGCACACCTGTTTTATTCTTTAAATGTTGTGATCTGGGTTTGTCTGAAGTCCAGAAGTGCAGTGAAGTTATGAGTTAATATTTGCAGATCTGTATGTTGTTTCGTCTCTACAAAAGCACGTGTACACGCATGTTATACTCTTCAAAATAGCGTATACAAAAGAAAAGCCTCTTCTTTAGATCTAACTGATCTATCTAATCAATTTTGTTGTTTTACTGTTGTCTGTCAATGAAGTCTTATTAGATCTGAATGTAAAATTGAATGCATAAGGAGTTTGGTATCTAATTGATTGACTGAATAAGTGAGAAGGGTGATCTCTGCTAATGCCTATGTAAAGCTCTGTAAATAGATAGTAGATGGTCAACATACTGCTAGTTGGTATAAACTTGATTCAAAATTTTTTTGTTTCAGTAGTCTTGAAGGCATACGCAGGTTTGATTACAGGAAGTAGCGTATACACGCAGGTTGGGTTCAGTAAAGTAGCGTATACATTATGATGCATGATTTTTGAGGTTGCAGCTGGTTCTGAATGATGATGCAGGTTTCTGGGTTCAGCACAATGTTCTAGTGACTGTGATCTGATTGTTGGTTGATGCAGTTTGAGTTTCAAAGTTCTTGAAGGGTCCAATATGAAAATTTAATGAAACGAGGCCTTCATGCGTATTGTTGTGTACCAGGAGCATCCAGTCTGAAAATTTATGAAACGTGGTCCCTGGAGGAAGAGAGAAGTTCGTAGCCTTCTGTAGGCTGGCACCTACGTACTAGTAATCACATTGGCTAGTACAAGAGCTAGGGGGTTGCAGTTCCCTTCCAGTAGAAGCTGGAAAATGAGAGAAGGTTGTAGCCTTTTGCAGGTGGGTGCCTACGTACTGGTATGAGTCTGCCCCAGTACAAGATTGTAAACATGTTTTCTTATTATTAAAAGAAGACAGAGACGACAATAGCATATGGTTTTCACCCACATTGGGTTTCCACCTTAAATCTTGGTGTTCATGTGTGTTGCTTATGTGTTATGGTTTATTTTGTTTTTACTGCTCTGTGTAATAAGTTACTGATGCACTGGTTAAAGATCAACACATGATAAATTGTCTAAATCACAAGTATTTTGGGTGTACGCTGGTTTCTCTAATCATAGTTGTGTGTACATGCTAGTTCACTTTACAGAAGTAGCATATATAAATCTGTTTGAGAAAAGAAAAATTATTGATAAGATAATACGGATTCACCCCCCTCTTAGTATTATTTCCAATAGGTTGTAGTCTTCTGCAATTGGGTGCCTGCATACTGGTATGAGTCTACGCCGGTACAAGATTGTAAACAGGTTTTTCTTTATATTAAAAGAAGACAACAGTAAGTAGTTTTTGTCGTACATTGGGTTTTCCACCTTAAATCTTGGTGTTCATGTGTGTTGCTTATGTGTGATGGTTTATTCTGTTATTACTGCACATGGTTACTGTTTATATGGTTAATGAAGTATTGATGCATTGATTAAAGATCAACATATGATGAATTAATTGAATCATAAGTTTGCTGGATATACGCTGGTTGCTTTAGAGACAGTTGCGTGTACAGGCTAGTTACCTTCATTGAAGTAGCGTATGTAAATCTGAGTATGAAATGAAAAAGTTATTGATTTGATAACACTGATTCACCCCCCTCTCAGTATTATTTCCAACAATATGGTGTCTAGAATTCGACTCTTCACGAGGCATATAATTCAACTATTGTTGAAGATTAGAACTTGGCCTCTTAGTGACATAACTCAATTCTTGTAAAGGATAGTTTTGGCTCTGTGGAGTGACATACCTCGGCTCTGTGGAGTGATAATTTTGACCCTTTGGAAAGACATACCTCAACTCTATGGAGTGACAATTTCGACCTTGTGGAGTGTATGTACCTTGGTTCTATGGAGTGACAGACTTCGACCCTGTGGAAAGTTAGACCTTTGCCATAATTTCGACCCTATATTGGCTCAATACCTTTGGCATTATTTCAGTCTACCTAGACACATAATTTCACTTTGATTGGTGATTATTTATGAGCTCAATCTAAACTAATTTGAAGGGTCTTGAGATCATTATTGAATTGGATTCTAAGAACAATCTTTGGAGCTTCCTTGAAGACATTTTGAAGCCATATTTGAAGAGTCCTTAAAAGAAATCTTTGAAGTGATTTAGGAGCGACCTTGAAGATTCTATGGAGCAACCTTTGTAACAGAATTTGGAACAACATTGTTGAATACTTTTAAAGCAATTTTTGAAGAATTATTGAAGCCTTCCTTGAACTAGACTTAAGGTAGATTTGGAGCAGTCCTTCAAGCCTTTGTTGGAGCAGTCTTTGGAAGCCTTGTTGTTGTAGCAGACTTGAAGTATTCTTGGAGTAGGTTTGCAAAGACTTTGTAAACCCCTTTTGAAGTTTATTCGAAGCTTATTTTGGAGACATCTTGCAAAAGTTGATTTTGAAGTTTATTTGGAAAGGTTGGAGCCTAGGAAGATTGGAGTCCTCATTTTTTACCAAGTTGGTGCTTGGATTTGTTCAAGGTTGGAGCCTTGAAACAGTTAGAGAATTTGCTCCATAGGTTGGAGCCTGAATTTTTGTGAAAGTGGATTAGAGTTCTCATTATTTTTGTTAATAAAATTAGTTTATTATTCTACTTCTTATGTTTCTAGTTTAAATTGTGATAAAATATTAACTTTCATAATATAACAATTGAAATAAATATTGATTCGCCCTCCCTCTTAGTATTTCCAACACTAACATACCTACATGTTTAGCTATCCCTTGAAATTTTGGTAGTCAGCCTTGGTCCATGATTCCTATCCTGTGGGCTCTCTTGATCTTTTTCTTTTTCTTTTTCTTCGCCAATTCTTCAATGGTTGCATCCTCCTTTAGGACAAACTGAGGTCCACTGGTGAAATTCTCTTTATCCTTGCCAATCTGACACCCATTATAGCCAAATCTGTTCTCACTTCAACTTGGAACTTCTCCATTTTGATTTGCAACAATGCAAATTTTGTGTCCATTAACAGTTGGTAAGTTTTCCCTTCTTTCTCTTCAACTACATTCCTCTATTAAAGAACATTTAACATCCCCTCCACTACTTCTAGAAGCCAGTCCAAGAGCTGATTTGATTTCTCCTATTCATTCCAGTACTTGAATGGCCCAAGGTTCGCCATGGAAAGTCTATTATGCATGGCTCTTATGAAGCCAATTTGTGGCCCACATACATGAGCACTTCAAACTACTGCAACATGTGCTCGAAGGAGAAAGGCGCCAAGTAATATGACTCTCCCACTGTCATTCATCCACCACCAACTCTGACTAGAGCTCTCAACAACAAAACATTATAAATGCGGGTATTGTCATCACCATCCCTATTATAGCCGAGTCTGGCTCTGATCTGACATCTTGACACCATTAATTGCAAGATTTCTGAATCCATATTTGGATTGCGTTGAGCATGGGATGAATTGCGATTAGGAGAGTGCATGTAATTCCTTTATGCTAAAAAATTAATGCAGTAGCAAGGTCTAAGCCCTTCCCACCTTGATATTCTAGTTCCTAGCTTGGAGTATTAAATTTTGTTGCCACTTGTGTGAGCACCAGGATTCGATTCACTGCCAAATGTTATAATTGCTTTGACATGAGTACCACATTATTAATCTTCATGATTGTGGTATTAATTTGAGTCACCAATCCTTCTTTGCAAGCTCTTATGTATGTGCCTGATCCCTTTGAGATCTCATTTGATCATACAAATAATTTCCTTCAGCTAAAATTTGACCTTGTGTTTGGCTTGAACCGCCTTTATGGTTTGAATTATGCCCTGGGGGAATTACCTATTATTTTCATTGTAAAGGAGAATTTATAATTTGCCTATTATCCAATTCCAAGGACCCTTGCTTTAGCATAGTTCCTTTGTTTTCTAATTTGTCAGCGATTGGGTTCAATTGTCTTAACACATGAAAATATTCAATTTGTTCAACTTGCCTGACTTGAAGCATAATCCTTTGTAATAAAGAAGGGAGGGCAGATTTTTGCCATCCTTTTTCTTTTGACACTTGATGAATAACAATCAATGAGTCTCTAATCATTGTGATTTTTGACATTTTTCTTGCTATTACTAGTTCTAGTCCCTACCATAGAACTAGGTATTCAACTTGTTTATTGGTTGGATAATCTAACCCTTAAGTATATTGAGTCTCTATTTTTTCATCGAGGCAAAGGATAACCCCTCTTGCTCTTGCCAACCTTCTCAAATATGTATATATTATATAAGCAATTAAACAATTTATTGGTGTGTTGATTAAAATGAAAGAGATGTTTAATTCCTTCTTTGCCAAGTGTGGAATTAACACGAGGTGTGTATGTGTGTGTGTGTATCCATCTTAATCGATAGATTTGAGAGGGATCAAAGCGTTTGAGGTGTAAAACTTTAACACTCTAAGACACTTATAAATCCAAAGTTAAGATGGATTTATTTTGATAATTTAAATTCAAAATCGAAATCAAATAATTACATTTTGAAATAAATAATGTAAATTTATAAAAAAGAAAAGAAAATTATTTATTTATTTATTATTATTATTGTAATTTTTTGTTATTAAAATTACAACTTTAAATATATCGATAGATCCAATTTCCTAAAACACTCTTAATTCATAGTTACGCCAATATGTGTGTCTAATTGGGAATATGACTTCCAAAATTTTAATTTTAGTAGCATAACCATATAAATTAAATGGTTGGTAAATATTGATAGGCATCAACCCATATTGAGCATAAAAACACTTACTTCCATACTAATTATGGAGATATACCCCCACTTTACTATGGTGATTCTTAATTTGTAAATAGGCTTTGTTATAATTCCATGGGCAATTATCGTGACTTATAAATATCACATGTTCAAAAAACCATAACTCACTTTATATGACACTTGTTCATATGTCATGGGAAAAACAAACATAAATACTTTGGAGATTAAACTCAACTTTTGATTTGTGCATACTACTATAAATATTCTAGAATATTTTGTGGAGGTTAAATCCCCACCATCCATCTAATTATGTTGGCAGACATGTCTATTTTAGAATAGACATTAAATTCATTAAATAAAAAAAATTCAAGGAAAATTTTAGGGTCTATTTTTTCACGCTTTCTCAAAAAACAATATTCACTATTTTCCATTTTTTCTAAAAACGATTTGCCAATTTTTATAGTATAAATTTAGCTTACTTTAAAAATTGTCAATAAACTATAGAGACCATATATAAAATCATTAGAAATTTGAGTAATTTTACAAATATATTACTAACATTTTACAATTTACATATTAAGGACTAGTAAGATTCACTAAACCTTAAAAACTTTAAGATGAGTTTCCATCCTTAAATTTTTTCCTAAATGTCATATGAACAAGTAGAATATAAAATAAGTTATGTTTTTTTTGGGAATTTAGTATTGATAAGTCATTGTAATGACCCATGGTATTGTAACAAGTCCTATTTATAGATTAAGAATCTCCATGGTTAATAATATGTAATATGTTTTTTTTTTTTTTTTAAATGTATGCATGTTTAATTTATTTATTAATTTTTTTTTTTAATAATACTAATAATATTAATAATAATTATTTTAAATAAAGTTATAATTTAGCTAATTTTTTTGACTTTTTAAAATTTTAACAACTTGAGATATATGATAAAGTAAGTGTTTTGATGCTTATTAAGGATTGATGCATATTAACATTTAGCAACCATTCAATTTTAATGACTGTAGTAGTGGTTAGTAAGACACTTTGCATTATTGCTTCAAAAAGTTATATTGTTGGTGATTGTATGCCTCTAGTCTTCCCAATGGGAAACTAGACCAAAGGCTTGGATTTAAAGTTTTGAGGTTATAGAGACCTCTCCAAATTATAATGTCACAAAATAATAATAATAAAAATAATAATACATACATACATACATACATACATACATTGATTGGGTCAACTTCTAATTTCCCATGGCTTTACTAGATAAGAGACATTGCAAAAACTATAAGCAAAAAACTGGAAATGCATAGGGATTATTGTGCTGAGTTGTTTGCTTTAGGGGCTTGCTGAGAACCAATCTCATTCCCAAGGAATGGAATGTTGGTGCACTTGATGAGGAGAATATTCAACTTGTGATCCAATTCGTCTAATTTCTCCTCCAATTCTACTAGCTTGAAAGCATTTTCTTGCTAGTTGTTTGTAAGAATGCACCCAATGAGGACTTTTATATTGTAACAACTCTGGTTAAAAACTCATGTGAATATATATAAGAACACGGATGATGAGACACGTATTCCAAGTTGAATGGTGGGGGAAACACCCTAACGGGTGTTCATTCAGTTTATTATGGCTAAGGAAATTGACAAAGACAATGGATAAGGAAAATTGACATTTTTGGCACATTTAATTATGAAATAAGGGAAATTAGGAGAAAATGACGGTGAAAGGTCACAAGTTGCATGTGAGGAGGAAAATGAAGGAAAATAATGGAAAATGAAGAAAATAGAGGCCTCATTAATAAAAAGGCTTCTCAGGATCAGTTGGCAAGCTCTTGGCTTCGACTTGGTTTGTTAAGTGTTGGAGCTCTCTCACATTATTCTCTCTCTCATACTCTTGGAGACATAGAGTTTTCTTGGAGCACTCTTGGTGGGTGTGGCATACTTGGATTCTTGGAGCAAGAAGGCAAAGGAAGAGCAAGAAAGCGCAAGAAGGCATCAAGATCAGTAGCTACATCAAATTTGCTTGCAGGTATCGAGTTGCATGTCTGATTTATTCACTAGTTTTGGCATGCATGGCATATGCATGTGGATTATTGGTTGTGATCTGTCATTGACATGGAGGATTGCCTAGATTAACAATGGATTTCCTAGCCTTGCCATTTCTTGGATAACCATGGTGATTGTGGGTTTATTTCCTTGTTTTGTTTTGGTTGGTTCTCATGTTTCCTTAGCTTGGGTTGAGTTATTAGTTCTTGGAGCCTTGGTTGGACAAATGCTCTGGAAGCCCTGTAACAACTTCGGTTGAGTTACTAGTCCTATAGCCTTGGTTGGACAAATGCTTTGGAAGCCTTGTAATAGATTGGGTTGAGTTACTAGTCCTGGAAGCCTTGGTTGGACAAACAATCTAGAAGCCCTTGGTGGATTGAGTTACTAGTCCTCGAAGCCCTGGTTGGACAAACGCTCTGGAAGCTCAAAAAATGTTGTGGGTTGAGTTACTAGTCCTGGAAGCCTTGGTTGGAAAAACGCTCTTGAGCCCGACGAAAGCCATGGGTTGAGTTACTAGCCCTGGAAGTCGAGCTGAACACTCTAGAGCCCTGGATGGCTGGGATAGAAACAGATCTGATGATCGTTTTGTGATGTCCGATCGTGAGGTCGAATCACTATTGGTGGGTTGAGGTGGATGGCCTTTGGAAGCCCTGGATGAGTTTTGATTGATATGTTCTATGAGATCTCACATTCATGCTTGGAATATGTCATGGGGGTGAATGATGAAGAGAGATTTGGCTCAACCATTCTACTGCCAGGTGGAACGTGGAAGTACCATCCCAAGTTGGATTTTGCATCATCAATAGGAGGTTATTTCTCCTAGTATTTCTATGAGCATTATACTAGATTATATGAGGTTTATATGGCAGTGAGCTCATTGGTATTTCTGTCCCTATTATGCTGGTTATATATATGCTGTATGACAACAACGATGTATGGCTGTCATCATGTTTTCACTTATAAGTGAACAAATAAGGTATCTATGACCTAATGGATGGAATCACAGTTAATGTGTTGAGGCATCAATGCTTCATGGCGAATATCAAATAAGTATGAGACCCTATGCCTAGATCTGTTCTTTACACCTGTAGATTACATATTTGTGATATGTTTGACGAAATGCCTGTCATGGCTAGTAGGGGTCCAGTCAAGGTATAAAACAAATATTTGCTTTAGTACTGTCATTTCCATGTTATTTTACTATTCTGGAGAGATGGTTCAATTATGGGCAGTGACCTAAGCTTTGGGCCTGAAAAAGTGGCTCAAATCCAGGGGATGTTGGCATAACACTGACTAAATGAGTCTTTGGACATTGGTAGGCAAGCCTATGAGAGAGACTTTGGGTTTCTAGATGCTGTCATGCTTATATCATGAGAGCAACTGAGGCTTAAGTTGTCCAAAAGCTAAGTGGGACCCAAGGGCAAGTTGTCTAAAGTGTTGGGCTGGTTCCTGAGGGTCCTTAAGTTGATGTTGAATGTATGTATGGTGTGTTTCCATCCGTTCCACTTCCTTAACGTGACTTAGGAGGTCGAATTATATCATAGTGGCCTCTCATCGCATGTTTACCCCATATGACCGGTTGCTTGGGTGGATGTGGGAGGAGGGTGTTACATATATGCCAATAAAACATTAATTTCCTACATCTTGCGTAGAATTTTGAGTTTCCCACTACCAGGTCGGCGACTAGAACACTTAGATGTCGAAATGGAAACCTTCAGTGAGAAAGGAAACACTATCCATGAAACTCGACATAATCCTGATATAGTTTGGAGTGTGCCTTGGTATGCTTTATATTTCCAAGTTCAAGAATATCTATTTTTCTAGGAGGTTGAATGTAGTAGTCAATGTATAGGGATGTAATGCGTTTCTCTGGATTACACCTATGATTGTGTAGTGTGCCATCGAATTTGTGATGAGAGACTTCCATGATTACCAACTCCTTTAAAGATTGCGCAAGAGTACCCTTATTAATGCAATCCTTCATGCAAAGGGGGGCACATATCACTACCACCTTCCACGATAGTATCAGCTTGTGTGACATAGTACCAGCATGGTGTATAACCTGACGTTGGGTTCTTAACTCCATTGCTGCGTGAGCCATGCTTTGGCGTTTGCATAATTGCCCTTTCATTATGTCAATGTGGGGGGAGAGGGCTCACATTATTACACCCTCTGTGGAGAACATGGTTGTACTAGCTATTAGGTAGATGACATGGATTTAATCTCCTTCGAATATTCTAGCATATTGATAAGCCATAATATTGGCCCATAACATTTACAAATTAAGAATTTCAATGGTAAAGAAAGCGTGAACCTTCATAATTAAGAATTTGGTTAAATGTTTCTTTAAATGTATATATGTTTAACTTATAAATTAATTCTTTTAATAATAATAATAATAATTTTTTGAAATAAAATTGATGATGATGATGATGACAGTTAACGTCCGTTGAGACAAAACATTGGTCTATCGGACCTAAAGAAACAAATTATTTATTTTGATTTAAGATTTTATTCCTATGCTCAAAAAGCTTGGAGAGAAGTCTCCCGAGCTCACTATAATTTTGACATTGTAAAAGGCTAGGAAGGTCAGTGTTGTAACAAAGATTGTGAAACTGAGATCTAATGTGGTTGTACGCGAGGCACTCTAAGAGGAAGTGGTTTTCATCCTCGATGTTCCTATACTCACATATATGGATGTTCCTATTATAATCTATTTGACTTCTTCTTCTTTTTTTTTTTTTATTTAATTTAAACAACATCATATGTACCATGAAGTAAGTGTTTTGATATTGTCTATTTTGGAATATAGTTTCTAGAATTTTAATTTAATTTTAAATAACTATTAGGTGGATGGTAGGGATTTAATATTATTAGTAGTATTCACAAATCAAATGTTGAGATATATTTTCAAAGTAGTTATGCATTTTTTGTCCTTTTAATTAAATTGATTAATTAAAAAAATGTCATATAAATAAGTGTTCTATGAAATGAGTTATGGTTTTTTGGACATGTGATATGGATAAGTCTTGATATTGACCCATAATATTTACACATTAAAATCTCCATGGTAAAATGAGATTGAATCTCCATAGTTAAGAATCTTGTTAAATATTTTTTTAAATGTATGTATATTTAAACCTGTATATTATTTTTTTATAATTAGTAATAATAATAGTAATAATTTGAAATAAAGTTGTAATTTAATTGATTTTTTAATGTGTGTTTTTTTTTTTAAAATTTTAACATCATCATATATATGATGAAAAAAGTGTTTTGATGGTTATCATGGACTAATGCTTATTTATATTGCTACATTGGCATATAGCTTTCAAAATTTTAATTTAATTATCAATAATCATTAGGTGGATGTTAGGGATTTAGTTTCCAAGGAATATTCTAACATATTTTTAGTAATATTCACAAATCAAAAATTGAGATTTCTCTCCAAAATAGTTATGCCCTTTTTGTCCTTCTAATTAATTTGATTAATTAATTTTTTTTTTATTAGAACAAGTGCCACATGAAAGGAGTTCTGGTTTTTTGGGCATGTGTACTTATAATCTATAATATTGTAATGAAGTCTATCTACAAATTATGAATTTCCATAATAAAATGTGGGTGAATCTCCATATTTAAAATCTTGTTAAATGGTTTTTTTTAAAATGTATATACATTTAACTTATATAATAATAGTAATAATAATAATAATAATGATGTGTGGTACAATTATAATAATGATAATAATAATTTGTGAATTTTATGTTTTTTTTTTTAACATTAAATATATAGATGGTGTAATCCAACTTATAGAGGAAATAACCATTTTCATTGGATGATACAATTTTAATTAAGATTGTGATTTTTTGTTATTTAAAATACTTTTTTGAATGCACAAATAGGTTCAACACTCTTTAAAACCCATGAGACACTCAAATTCCACAAATCAAACACCTTAAACTCAAGTTTTTAAAATTTTTTAGTTGGAATTTGGTTAAAATTAATCATAAAATAATGATTGAAAAATACTATTTAGTCTATAAATTACAATACACCAATATAGAGTAAAAAATGTTTTTTTATAGCATCTATATAAATTTTCCAATCATTTAATTTATATAGCTATATTAATTACACCGTCTTAATAATTAATATTTATAATTTTAATAAATTTATATTCAAATTAAATAAAAATGGTTAAAAATTTCAAACAATTTAATGTTTATCTTGCAAGTGTGCAATGATGCCTAAAATATTGATGTTCAAAATTTGAATGTGGCAAAACTTTAATATAAAATGAAATGATATTTTAAGGTCCACAAAACTAAAAATAGTCTTTGAGACCATTAGTTCCTTGTTTTTAGCTTTTGCAATTCAATCATTTTCCGATTCAAATTGATGATGAGCTAGTCCAACCAACTTTTAGCAATTCAATCATTTTTCGATTCAAAATATATACACTGGTTCTTCTCAACCTTCTTTAGGGTTTTTCCACCATCCACTTTCCCAACGAAATTGATGAAGTTGATCCTTAATTGAATAATAAAAATCTTTACCCTCCAAAATAACTAACTCCAATAAACTTTTTAAAAGAACTAACTCCAATAAACTTTTTAAGAAACTTCTGCAAAACTCTTGGTCTCTCCAAATAAAGAATAGAATACCATTTTGGTATGTTCGGATGGTTATTTGCGATAAAAATTTTCAGTGTACAATCAAATAAATGAACCCCGAACAACCAAGTGACATTGAACCATAGTTCAGAAGGCTTCACAATCTCATCTGGTTCACTCAATCTATACGAGCAGAGAAGAATGGTTATCGAAAGTTCTGGAGGTTTCATGGTGGCCTCTAGAAAAGAATTGCAGGCTCAGACATACTAATGTGATTTGTGGCATTTGTACGTAATTAGGGATTTTGCATTGAACCATATTGCAGCTGATCATTTTGTCTACTCATTGATTCAGCAGAAAGATCGTAGGATCCTGCTATAGTATGAGGAGGAGCCAGCCTTGACAGAAATCTTCTTATCTGAAGCGTTTACTCCTTGTTCATTTGCCAAGCTGCTATTATTGAATCCAAGAAACCTTGGCTTTTTTCTGGCCCTTCTATAACTGTTGAGTTTTTAGATTTTTGTCCTTGGTGATATCTCAAAGATTTGGTGGTCACCTTGAAGAGTTGCAACTTGCAGGAACATCCGTAGCCGCCGTGGCCATGCGAGGACTAGCCTATGGAATTATGGTCAGTTTTTGTGCTATTATATCTTGTTTCTTTTGTTCAATAGAGTTCTATGCAATTGGTCTCGGCGGTGTATTTCCCTTTATTTTTAACATCCATCTTACCTGCTCCTCTGACGTTTTAGATACCTCAATATAGCCACGTCACTTGGTGGTCTATTTTGCTGGGCAATATTTTGGCGTCCCATCTGCCCCTGTCCGCCTTGTCTTCTTACATTTTCTATTGGTTTGAAGCTTGCTATTACTGGACCACGGAGGAGAGGTCAGAGGGCTAAATTTACGGCATGAAGAGGTAAAGAAACCCAAAAAAGTTCTTTAGGCTTTGAATTATATTCTTTGATTTTTGCCCCAAGTAAAGCGTCTCTATCGATTCTCTTGTTACTATGAAAAATTTACTGGCAAGATTCAAGGCTACCTTGGGTTGCAAGTTTTAAATCACAAATCACTTGTTTCTTTGGCAGTTTGGCTATATCTGTGTGTTTGTTTATTAGCTATTTCTTAAGGTTAATGTGTAATTGCATTGAGGTTGGTAAATTTTGCAGACCATGCTTGCCACAATCAGTGTCATTATTAATTATCTACTGTAAATTATCGCAGGTAAGCCTATTTATACAGTCAATTTCACAATAATCACTTATAGCCACAGCATATTGTTATTGCAAATAACTTCATGGTAACAATGATCTGTAGAAAGAGCTCCAGGCCTTGCAACTTGTAAATGGTTGTTGGGACCCCGAAAGGTTACTGTCAAAATACGGATGTCTAATAAGCTTCGCCCTACATACTCAAATCAAAATGAGAAGGCATGTATCTTTGGTTGTGATAAACATATTTCATATTGTATTACATTGTCATACATCTTCCAAAACTTTTATTTTTTATTTAGTAATTATATTAACTGTAAATTGCATCCTCTTGTGAATATTTTGTCCTTTTCTTTTTTCTTTTTAAATCTTAACAATTAGGTATTGTGTTGGGTCAGAGCTTTGTTGGTGGACATGAAAGTTACACTGCAAAATATGTGCATTGATTCATCTGGACAACTGAAACACTGTTCTTTCAACTCCTGCAAGGTTATTACTAAATCTGGTAGCAAACAGGGGACCTATTCAGAGGATTACCAGCCAAGATACAAAGAATTAGATCAACTAAACCAAATTGTGATGATTCCCAGAACATGGCATAGCAGCTGTGTTACTTGAGTACCAAGCAGCACAGCCATGCTTGCTAACGAAGGGACTGAAGCAGGAAAACAAATTGGTTAGACCGGCATCAATAGAATATCTGTGACCATAAAGTTTAACTTAGTTTCCCTTCTTATTATCCTGCATGCGTTTCATAACAGACCCTGCACGTTTAGCAATAAGCCATACTTCATTTTGTGGCTCAACCTGAGCGTATTCACATAGTATTAGATGATTTAGAGCAAGCTCATTAACAAGTTAAATGTGCCATCACTAACATACAAAGCCCTGAATAATGACAACATAAAAAAGCGTGCATAGCATAGATCAATCACAGTGATTGACAACTGAAGAAAAACCCCTTTTGGGTAAAAAAACTCCAGGGATAAATTAATAAGGAGAAGAATAGATTCCAGTGTGTTTATTGACTCATCTTGCGTGTTAATCTCAGCAGCAAGGGTCTCACCATCTCTATTGTCAACTTTGTTCTGTCTGCGTCTTGCTATGACAACATTTCTATTATTCCGTTCTATATTCTTTTAACTGCAGCCTTCTGCTCTCTCTCTCGGTTTCTTCCTCTTATATTGGTTTGTGTGCCCTCTTTTCTTCCTCTTTTTCTCCTGCCAATTTCTTTCTATCTTCCAAAAACCCCATTGAACCCTAACTGTCCATTTCCGATGATTTATGCATGACTCTGCCGCCATCATAGCATGAATGCCCACATGGCTTTGTTTTTCCTTTTTCACAATTGCTTCTAGATCTGACAACAAGATCGAACTTCCCATCTTTAGGTTGATGGCCCCCATAAACTGGCCTCCCATCTTCAACCTCCAGGGGTTTAACCTCCTTTTTCACAATTGCTTCTAGATCTGATTACAAGATCAGACCTCCCATCTTTAGGTTGATGGCCCCCATAAACTGGCCTCCTATCTTCAACCTCCAGGGGTCCTGGGACCTGTGGGTACTGGATCTTGTGCTGTGGTGCTGGTTTTAGCTCAAGTTCCCACTCTGGCTCTTGCTCAGGTTCCAACTCCAGCTTTCCCAATGTAGGGCAGTCATGGTTGTTATGGAGGTAGCTTGTCCCTGTAGACATTAAATCAGCAATATATGGAGTTGCAGAGTCTTAACTCGCCAATGGAGCAGTGGATATTTTGGTCTGGGGTGGAATTCGTTGAGGTCACCTTCCTCTTCTGTTTTGATTATGCTATACTTTCCTTGAAGCGAAATTGTTATCAACTCAAAACATACCTCGTATGCCTGTGGATAACTCGTGTTATGGAGGTGCAAATGCCCAAGCTGCATTCTAATCTTCTCTTTATGGACTGCCAAAACTGCAATACATACTCCAATCTTCGGGACTTCTGCAATTCGCCTGAGCATACTTTCTAGCGTAAATACTGAAATTCATTAGATTTTGACTGCGATCAATTCAATAACCCAGGTACTGTTGGGGATAACTCTCCAATAGCAATTGGATCCTGTTTTAGAGTGAAAACAACATAAGTTTAATGCTGATACATGCATATTTGCTGTAGGTTAATGAGTTAAAATAGTGCAGTTTGTTAGTGTACAGATTGGAGTGTTTGAGTAGGACTCTAGTACTCTGATTGTATATAATAGATGTGTATGTGAATAGAGAAATTAGATAAGTTTTATGTGTATCTCGTCTTTGTATTGCTGCATCTGTAGTTATTTTAACGTGTCTCTAGTTATTCAAACATGGTATCAGAGGAAGTCTGGGCGCGACTACTTCACCGAACTGCCTAGGAAGATGAGACTCTGAGATGTAACACTCCTTAGGATAAATAAGAGTAGATTAGATTAGGCTAACGTAGGATGGAGTAGAGTGTTTCTGCAGTTGAATTTCGCTGTTAGTCTCTGTGTGAAGAAAGTTTGAAGTAGCTTTTGTTTTTGGCTGAATAAAGCTAACTTGCACTGAAATGGATACAGATACGGGGCTTGAAACGGATGCGGGAATGGATAAAAATACGGGGTTTGAAACGGATACGGCAAATTTTCGAAAAATTTGGATATGATATGGCAAGGAAACATCGTGCACACACACAATATTTCATTTTTATATTAACATTCATCTTTTAAAATTTAGATTCTATATCTTAAAAAAACATAATCATCATCATCATCAATTTAGCATAAACATTGTCATCATCATTAATTATTAGTATAACATTCATGATTCAACATATCATCAAGATTTTGTTTCAAATTTCAATCATCAACATGACAACATCATCACCAAAATTAATAATGCACACTACATGGTACAAAGTACAAAATGATCTATGAGTGACAGTCTACTATCATAGGGAAATGGCATATCATGGTATTCAATGTTCATTTTTCAAAAGTTTAAAATATCATCATAAGTTACATTTACATATCATCAAATATGTCTTCATCCATGTCATTAAGAAGCACATCTTCTCCAAGAGTGAGAGCATTGCTGCGATGTCCACTTGAAGATTCAACTATTGATGCCTCCTTATCAAACAAAGTCATATGAGACATGCCATTCAATGTCATATTTAAGTCAGGAAACTCTGGTTCCACATCCCATAGTTTGGTGGGCTCAAGTTTGTATTCGTCACTCTTGTGTGACAAAAGGTGAAGGTTTGAATGAACTTACACTAGTTCATTAGCCTTTTTGGAGCCCAATCCGTTCCACTTCACCGAATGGATGAAACTAGCAACCTCCAGTTTCTTTTTGCTGAAGAGGAACTAGCAACTTGTGACAAGATTCTGATGGCCAATTTTTTGGATATGTGGAAGTTCCCCACCATAGTAGTTCTACCAATCAATTGGACTTAATCTAGTCTTGTCCCGCATAGAATCAATATCAATGCCCAAACCCTCTGATCCCACAAAATGAGCAAACTCTGAACGAATCCGAATTCCAATTTCAAGATTTTTAAATCCTTGTGAGACTTTTGGGTCTTGTTTGGTGTAGTCCTTTTTGGATCACTTAGCAACTCTACAGAATAATATTTGGATTCACTGTATAGGCCAAAAGGTGCAATGGGGTGGTCATCTTGTTCCACCTTTTGGTCAATATATCTTTTAGTTCTTGGTAAAAGACTTCGTTTGGGTCCTTCTCCTTGGCATTTATAACCACCCTTATCTTATCTATCATGGAGTCAATGCCCTCATACACCTCTCTCAAATTAGGCATATCTATGTCAAACGTGCGGAGCAAATCCACAATTGGCTTAGTAAATGCGAAAAGGTACTCCGCCTTATCCCACCATTCATCATCAACAACCAACCTTTTTATGATTTTTGCTCTTTCAGATTGGGATTGCTTCCGTTGATTCCAAAGAGGACTGCATACCATTGATTGTAATACTTCTTTCACTTGTATAAGCCTTGTTAAGACTATAATGTGAGAAGCAAAATGAGTCTCGACAACTTGCAAGTGCCAATTTCCAATTTTTCAATAAATTAAAAATCATAATTAATTGAATACCTATTATGATTTACGAATCATGGCATTTGAGAATCTAATTTACATATTTGAATTTAGAGCCATAGAAATTAGAATTTATAAAATAAACTTTAAAGTTTAAGTATCTGAAGGAGCTCCAACTTCACAAATTCCCTGTAACTGCCTTGGGACATGTGTGTAGGTTTTAACCCCGAACATAAATTACCTACATAAGAATTCTAAGAAGAGAAAATAAACAATGCGAGAACATAACACATAAAACACATATACACAGAGACTTTCCCTTGGATCTCAAAAACGAGACTACCAATTTGATTTTTCATTATGTTCCTTTCAATGTTACAATACATATTTATACATGCCGAATCATCCAATACCATGGACCGAAAACCATCGCGTCCAAAACCATGTACGAAAATCATGCACAAAACCATAGGTAGGTCCGCCCAATCTAATATAGGGTCCGAATTTTTTTCCTTAGGGGTGCTGCTCTGGACCCCGTAGAGAGGGGCTACCCACCCGCCGCAAACCCCTTGTGACCCCCTCGCTGCGCAATCGGCGGAACAAAGGGGGGGCTCCGCCCCCCCATCCAACCCTCCGGTTAACTATGTAGGCTAGTCATGGGAAGAATATAACACAACCCAACATTCTCCCACTTGTTTTTTTTCCACAGGGGGCCACAGGAAAGCTTAGTCATTTATCTAGCCTTATAAAAGCCATTGTTTCTCTACAGCAAGAAAACTTTTCAGAGCTCACAGATTTTGTCAATGCATCTGCAGTATTCTTCAGTGTCCATCTTTACCAGCAACACCTTTTTGTCTTCTATCATATCCCTCACAAAGTGATACTGAACATCAATGTGCTTTGTCTTGGAATGATAAGCAGGGTTCTTTGCCAAGAAAATTGCACTTTGGCTATCACAGTCTATCCTTATAGCTTTATGTACTAACCACATACTTGAACACAATTTTTGCAACCAAACTGCTTCCTTGCTTGCATGAGTAGCTGCCATGTATTTTGCCTTTGTAGTTAATAGTGCCACTATAGATTTTTTTTACTCATCCAACTGACTGCACCTCCAAATAGGTTAAACACATGCCCACTTGTAGATCTTTTCTGATTTAGATCTCTAGCCCAGTCTGCATCAACAAAGCCACGAATATCCAACACTCTGTCCAGTCTTGGTCTTCCTTGGTAGCACAAACCATAATCACTAGTGCCACGCAAATACCTGAAAACCCGCTTTACTATTGTCCAATGCTCCTTCCCTGGTTTTGACATAAACTTGCTCAATATTCCCATTGCATGTGCAATGTCTGGTCTAGTACAAACCATCGCATACATTAGGCTACCGACTGCACTGACATATGGAACATGGGACATGTCCTCTTCCTCTTCTTGTGTCTTGGGACACTGTTAAGCAAATAACTTCACACCTACAGGAATAGGAACGTTCACCGGTTTACTATCCTGCATATTAAACCTCTGTAGTATTGTCTTGACATATTTCCTCTGGTTTAACCAGAGTTTCCTCTTTGTCTGATCTCTTTTAATTTCCATGCCCAAAATATAGTTTGCAGCACCAAGACTTTCATGTCGAATTTGGAGGACAATTGGGTCTTCAAATCCTGGATAATTTCTTTGTCATTTCCAACCAGCAACATATCATCCACATACAAGACTAGATAAATAGCATGGTCACCAATTAATTTAAAATACATACAGTGATCTGCTTTGCTTTTGGTGAAGCCACGTCCTCGTATAAATGTATCAAATTTCTGATACCACATCTTTGGTGACTGTTTTAACTCATACAGAGACTTCTTTAACTTGCATACCAGTTCTTTCTTACCCTTCACCGCAAAACTTTCAAGTTGCTTCATGTAGATTTCCTCTTCCAGATCTCCGTGAAGAAATGTTGTCTTCACATCCATCTGTTCTACCTCAAAATCAAAAGCAGTAGCAACAGATAGAAGTAATCTAATAGAAGCTAGCTTGACAGTAAGAGAAAAATATCACCAAAATCAATTCCCGACAACTGGGAATAATCTTTTGCTACCAACCAAGCTTTGTATTTCTTCACCTTTCCTTCTGCATTTGTCTTCTTCTTGCACACCCATTTATTGCCAATGGGTTTCCTTCCAGCCGACAACTCCACCAGATCCCAAGCCTCATTTTTGTGCAAAGATGCGATTTTATCAACCATGGCCTCTTTCTAGAGTTTTCCATCCTTTGAATCTACTGCTTCCTTCATAGTTCTGAGATCATCATCAGTAATAAATAAAGCAAAATTTGAATAGAAAGTAGATGGATTATATCTTTCTGGCTGCCTTCTTTCTCGAACTGATCTTTTCACACTCGGAGTTTGTGGCTCTTCATCTTCTGATTCCTCCTCTGTTGTAGAGTTTGCTTCTTTCTTCTTAAGCTCAAACTCTATCTTCTTAGGTTCCTTTGGTTGGACTTCATATTTAATAACATCTTTCACCTTTCTGAACACCACATATCGGTTGTACACAACCTTCCATGTCACTGGTTTCCAAAGCTTATAACCCTTTAAACCATCCTTATACCCAATAAATATGCACTTTTCAGATTTACTATTCAACTTGGTTCTTTTCTCCTTTGGAACATGTACACATGCATCACATCTAGATTCCAAATACCCTCAGATGTGAAAGAGAGGGTTTCTTACTAGTCCATACCTCTTGTGGAGTCTTATCCTCCAATGCTGATGAAGGTGATCTGTTGACCAAGTAACATGCTGTCTCCACCGCCTTTGCCCAAAATTCCTGTCCTAACCCGACACCACTGAGCATGCTTCTTGCCCTTTCCATCAACGTCTTGTTCATTCTTTCTGCAACTCCATTTTTCTCTGGTGTGTATGAAGTAGTTTTCTGCAGTGTTATACCACACTTTTTACAGAATTATTCAAATTCCTTACTGCAAAACTCTCCACCATTATGTGACTTGAACACCTTTATCTTCTTCTCCGTCTGGTTTTCCACCAGAGCTTTAAATTCTTTAAGCCTGTCAAAGACTTCAGATTTCTTCTTAAGGAAATATATCCATGTATTCCTTGAGAAGTCATTTATAAATGATACATAGTACACAGACTTACCCAGTGATGGAACCTTCACAGGTCCAAACACATCACTGTGCATAGGCTCTAATATCTGTTTTGCCCTCTTATCCCCAGAGGGGAAACTCACCCGATTCTGCTTCCCATATACACAATTTTCATAGAAATCAAAATCCAGAGAGCTATTATTCATACCTTCTACCATACTTTTACCATGAAATATTCGAAGGCTTTTTTCTCCAATATGTTCAAGCCTTTGATGCCACAGCATGGTCTTTTCTTTAGAGACCACTAGATTTTCTACTCCACTTTTAGGAACCACATAATTGTTGCACCCATCAACAACAATTCTACCTTGCAGCTTGTACAGAGTTACAATCCGAACTCCTCGCATCAATACCAGTGCTCCCCGAACCATCTTGCAGGTATCCTTCTTGAACACTGTTTTTACACCTACATCATCTAACTTGCTTACAAAAATCAGATTTTTGGCTAATGCAGGAATATGCAGAACACCTGGAAGTGTTCTAACCCTTCCACCTTGCAATTTCAACTTTACTTTTCCGCGACCAACGATTCTAGCCTTCTTGTCATCCCCCAAGAAGACATCACCAACATCATATTTCTCATACTTACAGAACCACTTTCTATGGGGAGTGAAGTGAAAGGTTGCATCTGAGTCAATCAACCATGCCTCATGATCTACATGTGTACTTGAAGAAGCCAAGTACACATCTCCACATTCATCCGAGGTGGTTTTCACCTCTGTAGAAGGAGCATCATCAGATCCCTTTCCTTTATCAGGAGCTTTAGATTTATAGTCCCTTTTGTAGTGCCTTTCCTTTCTGCATTTCCAGCAAACCACCTTTACAGGTTTTCTTAGAGATTTAGATCTCCCACTTGATGACTTATTTTTGTTTTTGTTCTGGGACCGTCCTCGTACAGACAAGGCATCACCATTTTGGCTTTCCATATTTTCCCGTCTCATCTCCTCTGTCAGCAAAGATGAGACTATTTCATCAAACTGCAAAGCAGTTGCATTGCTACCTATTGCAATAACCAGACTGTCCCACGAAACTGGTAGAGAACACAACAAACTGATGCACTTATCTTCATCCAAAATTTTAATATCAACAAATAATAACTGACTTACCACAGTATTAAATGCGTTCAGATGCTCTGTCACCGAGTCTCCATCTTTCATCCTTAGGCTTTACTGTAGGAACAGTTTATTCACTAGAGACTTAGATTGGTACAAAGTCCCTAACTTGTCCCACAAATCCTTCGCCGTAACTTCTTGTTAAATTGGCAACTAGGGCCAAACTCCATGTGGGTCAGCTTATTTATGGCAGCTGATATTTTTATTGGATCCCTCTCGTCGAGAGGTGTAGGATTGATCCAAAGATCATCTGATTCTGATAAGTATTTATGGAGACATGAATTTATTTTGATTATGGATTTATTATCTAGCTGACCAGCATCTGATGTAGGTTCAAGAAGCCCAAACGTCATGTTTATTCAACCTATACATTTTAGTATAAATATAAGAGGAATTAATGTCATTTGGACACTCTCAAGGGTGATCTCCTCTCCACGTCTTGGGTTTTTGAGAAGGAGAATCACTAGGAATATGTTGGAGCCCTAGCTGCAAATGATGCCCTAATTCGAGAAAACATCTATTCACTGGAACATGATTCATTGTTAATCCAGATACGTAGAGCATGGACAGTCATGAATCTATACGCAATGGAAAACGCTGGTTTGTACGCTAGTTTGTAAATGCTGGACAGTCACTAGATGGTAAACGTTGGACAATCGCTAGATTGTAAATGCTGGACAATTATTGGATTGTAAACGCTGGACATTCAACGCAGTCTCATAAGTTGGGACAGTCATAATAACGGTTGTCACATATATATTGAAATGCAGGTAATATATGTGAACGTAGTCACATGATGAGGCAACAAGAGAACACGTTGAGCAATGCAATCAAAGGGAGCACCGTAGTCAATGGAGCAGTTATCCCATACGAAGTCCATGGAAGATTTGGATATGCTGAAGCATCCACACGCAGGTTAATATGCCATGCAGAATCATATGTAAGTCACATAATATATATATATATATTATATATATATATTATTATATATATAATGGAATGCAGGATAATATGCCACGCAGGTCAATATGCCACACAGTTCATATGTATGTCAACGCAAATATAGATACAGATACGCAGGCAGTATATATAACTCAGGCATATATATACTCAACGTAGTCACTCAGGCACATATGAATATATATCATGTAGTCTATATATTTACACGCATCACTATATATATGCAGGAATATATATATATACACAGTCAATATAAATATATACATGAATATATACGCAAATATTCATGGGCAGTAGGGAACCAGAATCGCAGGCATGTTACCTTGATATAAATCTCTTATAAAGAGGTCAAAAAAGAAAACGGACTACTGTAGATGACAACATGATTGTGTAAGATTTCGGAACTATAGCCTAGTTGCTTTGCTAGGTTGCAAGCCATAGCAAGCAGCTAAGGCTGATGACAACGTTATAGTGTTGCAACATGATGATGCAAAGGCAACATGATGACGATGATTCATATTAGCATGGGCAGCATGGGCAGCATGAAGCATGATGATGCATGGGTAGCATGAAGCATGATGAGATTACGGGCAGCATAGGCAGCATGAAGCATGATGATGCATGAGCAACATGAAGTATAAGTCATGGACAACTTGATGTATGGGCAACACAATGATCATGAGTAGCATGAAGATGCATGATGCAACATGATGGTGCTACATGGTAAGGTGCAGCAGATGAACGAAATGGATAGGTGAAGTCGTCACCTAGGAGATTCAGTTGAAGCAGAATGTCTTCAACTGATCTCATCATTATAGGAAATGATCTATGCTGAGATCCAGATAAGTCAAAGTGTTGACTTCTGTTGTAAATGTATTATCTCTCTCTCTCTTTCTCTGCTGAACTTTGAAGATAAAAGAAGATTTGATCAAAGGGTTTCCCCACACATTGTGGGGTTTGTCCCTGGCTAGCGCCACATCTTGTGTCCTCTTGTCTTGGCTTGTCTTCTGCGATTTATATTTGTGTTCTATCTGCAGTTTATCTTAATACTGATGTGATTGCTAACTGTGAAAATTTAAATAAATTGTTCTAACATAGAACATACAAAAAATTAACACTTCCCCTGATACATTCAGCAATACATATGAGACACACATCGTATTGTGCTCTTTGCCTTTTGATCCAACTTCTTCTATTCTTTGTTTAGTATCCGGATCTACCGCGATCCACTGATCTTTATCCACCAACAGATCCTCCATCTTGAGTTTCCACAACTCAAAACTCTGACCATTAAATTTCTCGATCTCTATTTTTTCCACTGCTCACCTTCTTCTTTCGCCACTAGAATCGATCTCCCACTGAACAGGGTCTACCACAAACCTGAGCAAAATCCCTTAGCAACAAAGGCATCCCCTTGAAGCCAAAACAACTTTGATACCAAATGTAGGTTTTAACCGCGTAGAGAAATTACCTGCATATGAATTCTAAAAACAAAAAATAAACAATGCGAGAGCATAACACATAAAACACATACACAAATATTTTTCTCTGGATCCCAAAACTGGGACTACCAACTTGATTTTTCATTATGTTCCTTTCAATGTTACAATACATATTTATACATGTTGAAGCATCCAATACCATGAATTGAAAACCATCGCGTCCAAAACCATGTATGAAAACCGTGCACAAAACCATAGGTAGGTCCGCCCAACCTAATATAGGGTCCAAATTTTTTTTCCCCGAGGCGCTGCCCTGGACCTCGTAGAGGGGGGGCTACCTGCCCCCTTAAACCCCCTATGACTCCCTCGTTGCGCAATCGGCGCAACGAAGGGGGGGCTCTGCCCCCCCTTTAACTCCCCGGTTAACTACGTAGGCTAGTCGTGGAAAGAATATAACACAACCTAACAATGTGGTGGTTTGTGATGAAGGTTTGAATTTCTTTTGCCTCTTCAAAAATAACTGGAATCCACTCAATTTTCTTCCTCATCTTGTTCAACATGGGGTTCAATGAATGTACAACACAAGGGGTTCAAAAGATGTGTTGATATTTGCCTTCAATAATTAGGCCGGCTGCTCTACACTGTTGCATTGTCAGTTATTACCTGGACAACATTTTCTGGCCCCACCTTATCAATTGCTTCAATCAAGATGTCAACCATGAATTGGGAATTTTTCCGTTGCCCCTCATAAGCCACTGCCTTCGAAAACATTGCTCTCTTTGTGCTTTGAGCGAAGGAAAATTTTAAGGATGTAAATTTTTCTTGAAGTTTTAAAACATTGACGAATCTCACTAATCCCTAATATGCAAGCTAAGGAAAATTTTAAGGATGTAAATTTTTCTTGAAGTTTTAAAACATTGACGAATCTCACTAATCCCTAATATGCAAACTATAAAATGTTTATTGATATAATTGTAAAATTATTCAAATTTATAATAATTATATATATAGTTTTCTATTATAATGTTGGCGATTTTTTAGGTAAAATAATTTTATATTCTTAAAATTTAGACGAATCATATTCTATAAAAATTAGAAATCGGTGAATCTTTTTTGTGGAAAAATCATGGAAGATTAGCCCACTGGGCGAACAGTAGACCCTAAAATTTTCCATGCTCTGAACAATCACATTAATCAAAGGCCTATTTCTTTGATCTTTCCATCCATCAGAAATGATGGACACCCCTAAAATCCGCCATGAATTATGAATGGGGCTTAATTTAGCCTCCAAATTTAACTTCTCAACACTCAACAATATAGTGTGGACCTTCTCATATGATCATATTTAGGGCTCTTGTATCCTTTTGGGGCTTCATTCATTGTTTTGATCATCTTTGCCTACTAATGAGATCGCACAAAGTTAAAGGGAAGGCCATTTGCATAAATGCATTGACCTATAGCTGCATCTATTGTCTCTCGAGCATCATTATTAAAACTCTTTTCAAGTGCCCCAAATTAGACTGCTTTGAACCAGGGTTGCCAATTCCATAAGAGGGAAGTGGAGGCTTTGATGAAGATGATCCCAACTTTGTTGGTTGTTTGAATTGAGAGACAAGATTTGCTTCATTTGCTTTAGCATTTGCCTCATCTTGTTTTTTTCGATATTTTACAAGTTTTTCCTTGCTTAAACCTTTTCACTTTGTTCCATTCTCTTTAGGTGGGCCAATGCATATTCGAATCCCATTGCCTCTTAACTCAAGTAAATGTGTTTTAACTCGGGTGTATGATCCTTTAAACTCCTTTTGACACTCATTTCAAACCCATGCCAATGGTCCCTCTCCTTGGATCTTCCCTACAACAATTACATATTTCCATAGTGGCGACTTTGGATCAACTTTAGAGAGAGATTCAATTTCTTGTTCCTCTGCCTCACGAATGGCTAAACTTGAAGTTGCCATGATGATGATGTAAATGAAACTGCAAAATAAAATTAACAAATTCAAACTCAAAGAATTTAATAAAATTGACAAATTCTTTCAAACAAAAAAACAAATTAAACAAAATTGAATAGAAAAGCATTGAACACTTTAGTAGCTAATTAAACAAAATTTTAACCAAGCATAAGAAATCATTATAGTTGGTTGGTACTAAGAAATATCTTGTGATAAAAGCAAACAGAATTACAGAGTGCTGGTTGGAATTACAGAGAGCTGGTCAAAATAAAACTCGTGGTACTAGAAAGTTGAGTAAGGATTTAATTGAAATGCTCATACATCTCTTCTCTGTTTCAAGCAAGCACTTGTTCTATGAGTTGCTAAATCTCATTATAAGCGTTCATGTTTTTTCTTTCAAATACCACCCTAGCTCTAGGGTTTCAGCTTTCAAGCAAATAGACACTTGGAAGTAGAAGGCAAAGGCAAGCTAAACAATTGTCTTCGAACATGTTTGAACTTTGAACAAGTATAGGGCTGCTAAGTATGTAGTGTTTAGCAAGGCTTAGAGGTTACAGTCATAGTGCGATGAGGAAGCCATTATAAAAAACTGCACCCTATTATTAATGATCCATGTCACCCAAGTGAGGGTAGGCAACAACAAATTGGGCTAATTTGCTAAACCAATGTTGAAGCATGTAAAGAAACTAATGGCCGCTAATGCCATGTCTAAGGTCCAAATCAATATAATATGTAATAACTTGGAAAATATCTTTGCATGACCAAGCTGACAGTCCTCACGTGAAAATCAAGGTGTTTTGTTTAAAAAAAATCCATAAAATCTATGACGAGTAAAACAAATATAAAAAACATTTTGTACATCCCACTTTTTTTTAAATTCCTTCGACTATAGTTTTCTTGACATTCTAATTCTCTAAACTAATGGTTGCTAAGTCATATGAGACATGGCTAGCTGCTAAACTAATGGCCACTAAAGAAATTAAGCTCTGTTATGTTGAATATGAAAACCAAATCCACAAACAACCAAATAGAATCAAATAAAACAATAAAAATACCAATAACATGAAGTTGGCCTTTGGAAGTTGGTCATCGAAGTTTGCAAGTAGAAACCTCAAAGAGATGTGTACTAAGCTGATGGACTAGTAGTGGTCTCCAACTTCCAATGACTGCAAGCAGTGGTAGGCTAGTAGCGGCTCCTCCAACAACCACTGGAGTCTCAACTCTCAAGCAACGACTTCAACGAGTCCTCCAAGCTCCAATAACAACTCCTCCAATAGCTTTCAAGTCTCAAGCAGTGTCCGACTCCTCTTGACTCCAAGCCCCAATAGAAAATGAAATGATTCAGCGAACGAATAGAAGGGCGACATCATGAGTAAAAAGTTAAAACCTAAAATGCGGTGACAAAGGAAAACGTTTAAAAGTTAAATCCGTTCTAGCGTGGTTCTTTTTGCGTGGATCTGTTCTTGGCGTGGGTCTTTATGCATGGATCCGTTTTCGGAAATCCGGATACGAATTACACGGATTACGATTTTCTTGGATCCGTATCTGGATTTTTGAAATCACAACTAAAACTGTTTAATTTCCTTGATACGACACTGAAAGAGGATTTGCAGTGTCCGAAAAACCTGAAACGATGTTCATACATTTCAATGTCGTTTCGAAACACGTTTTGTACCCAGATCCATTTCTGATTCATCGAATGGCATTTATTGGAGTTTTTGCTAGGTGTTGGTTGTAAGCTTTGACGTGGTATCGTTAGCCATTCAGGTTATAAAAGATGTTACTGATCCAGGGACTGCAAAGCTGGCTGAAATCTGCTTAATGTTAACTGTGTTTACCTTCCAAGGAATATTTTATGAGCAGACATCTGGTGTGGCAATGGGATCACCCCTTTCGCCAATCGTGGCCAACCTATACATGGAATACTTTGAAAAGAAGGCCCTGGAATCATATTCGTTAAAACCAGCTTGGTGGAAGCGTTTTGTCGACGATACCAATATAAAATGGACTCATGGTAAGGCAGAACTTGACAAGTTTTTCATTCACTTAAATTCTATCTCTCCAGAAATAAAATTTACAATGGAGCTTGAAGAAAACATGAGCATTCCTTTTTTAGACATTCTAATCATCAGAAAAGAGGATGGCTCGCTGGGCCATAAGGTTTTCAGGAAGTCAACCCACACAAAAAGTTACCTCCATGCTGATTCCCACCACCACCCAGCCCAGAAGTTTGGTGTTCTAAACACTCTTGCCATTAGAGCCCTTCGAATTTCTGACTCAGAGCATCTGAACGATGAAAAGAAGCATTTAGTTTTAACTTTTAAGAGTATAGGCTACAAAGAGCAAGAAATTAAAAAAACCATAGAGAAAGCTGAAAGAAAGTTGTTATCTCATGAGCCCAAGGCTCAGGACCATCCTCAATATGGTAAGGTTTTTCTTCCTTATATCCATGGAGTTACAGATAAAACCGCAAAAATCCTAAGAAAGAAAAACATTATCACTCATTTCTTAGCACCTGGTACGATCAGGCAAGGTTTGAAGTCTGTAAAAGATGATATTGACAAACATCAGCTTAAAGGAGTCTATAAAATAGATTGTTCTTATGGGAAAAGCTACATAGGTGAAACAGGTCTCTCCCTCCAGACAAGGCTCAAGGAACATGGCACTGATATTAGGAATGGAAGATCTCGTACTTCAGCCCTGGCAGAACACTCCTCAAAGACTAAGCACCATATCTGCCTGGAAAGCGCATCCATTATCGCAAGGGAAGAGCAGCATCAGAGACGAAAGATCAGAGAAGCACTTGAAATTATCAAGCATCCTCACAATCTGAACAGAGACAATGGTATGGAGATTAGCGGGAGCTGGCTTCCCTTGATCAGGGAAATCAAAAACGCCAACACATCCCCAGGTGAAGCATTCAATAGGTAAGTTATCCCTCTCCTTTTCCATTTTATTAGTCTGTACCTTTTTATTAATATCAAGTTGAAGAGTTAGCATTAAAATTCTATAATATATTGATTTCTATATAGCTATTAATTAATATATTAATTATTATATTAATTAATTATAAATATTAATTATTTATAATTGTTAATATGATTTGGTTTAATATATTAGTTTATATTATAAGAAATAATATAGTTTCCCTATTTTTTAGAAATAACCTTTTAATATAAGAATTAGCATTTTAATGCTATAATATAATAATTTCGATATAACTATTAATTAATATATTAATTATTATATTAACCAATTATAAATATTTATTATTTATAATTGTTAATATGAAGTAGTTTAATATATTAATTTAATTTATATAGAAATTATTATATTTTAGTTCATTAATCTAATTTTACTTTTAGTTCTAGTTCAATTCCCTAATTTTATCTTTAGGTTTTGTATTAATATATTAACCCTTCAATAAAATTTTTATTAAAATAAATAGGTAAAATTTTTTAATAAAATAAAATAAAATAAAATTATTAGTCCAAGCCGACAGTGTGTGGTTCCCTAAAAAATCTTTCCTCATTATTATTTATTCCCTATGAAGCTCTTCTTTTATCATCATTCTAAAATCCTTATGATGGATCCCATTTGGGATTTGAAACGTTGGTATAAAAATGTTCATACTGTGGATTCTCCGGTCACTGATTCAAAATATATGAAGATGGTTGTGCATGGCAAAGGGAGCATATCTAAGAACATATTGAGCACTACAGAATGGATGTGCATCTATTGATTTGCTGTGGGAGTGTGCACTGTGAGTTCACTCTTAGGGTCACATTGAACAAAAGAACCACTGATAAGAGAATAAGGTTCATTGTGGGTTGTCCAAGAAAGAATATGATGGCAAGTTTGCCCGTACTGAGCTCCCACCCATGCCATATGACAATTTTGAAGGAGCTACAATGAAGGTTTTACTAAGCCCCTTGTCTGGTCAGTGCATTAGCCTAGAAGTCCATGAATACAACTGTGAGAGGTAGCCATCATTCCGAAGGAGTGTTGCCATTGCCAAAATTGACTTGCATGTGCTAGTTGAAGAGAGGCATCACAGAAAGGAATTTTTTTATCCTAGAGTGAATAAAAGGAAATTGCATTATTACCCCAAAAAAGGGTGGTAGTGGATGAATATCTTGAGGTGATGCAGGAGTATCCCTGACACCATAGCTATCTTGCACATTTTCTTACATTTGCTTAGTTTTGGTTCTATTTTGTAAATTAAAAAGAAATTGTAATGCAGAGAAATTTGTTGTCCTTAGTGAATTTTTTCAATCGATTGGAATATGAAGCATTGTAAGTTGGAATTTGAGTGGTTAGAATAGTTCTAAGGCCCGAAAGCCAAGAAGCACAACCATAAATAAGAAGTTTATGAATAAGCAAAGGGGCTTTTGTGTTCTTTTGATTCGGTTTGTGTAGTGTGGAATGACCTTGGATTTCAGATACCTATGCATAGGGTCTATGAATGCAATAATGGAGACCCAATACCCTGGCTAGTTTGTTTAATAAATAATGCAGATTTGTTGTTGTGGTTATGTTTGCTATTGTTTTATTATTATGGTGTAATTATGCTTGTTTTCAATTGAATTGTAGAGTGTGGTGGTTGTCTGTTTAATAGTGGAATTGAATTTGTTTATAGCAATTGTCAAGAAAATTTGTTCCATGTGCAATATTGTAGGGGGTTGTGGTTTCCTTATATCAAGTGGTATCAAAGCAAGTAGAATCTCAAGGGATTGGAACTATTAGTGCAAAGCCTCACTAGGAAACTTAGACAAAATGCAACAATGGGAGTGTCACCACTGCCACTTGAGCAACAACTCCCCTCATTTTAGTAATGGACATAGTCCAACACAAAGGGGGATTCCCTAGTAGATCTTAGGGATCAAATAATCCAATTACCTTAGGTTAAGTGCCCCCTAAGGATTCAACACTGATTTTCACCCAAGGATAAGAAAAAGAATTAGTGTTTAGGGTGGATTAGAGAGAAAATTCAAGATTTTCAGTTTAGAGATTCTTATGGCTCAATCTAAAGAGGCTCAAATAGGTTCCCAAACACACACAATCAATAAATTACACTTGGTTGTCATAAACTAGTTATTTAAATCAGAATTTGCAGCAATACAATAATTTATAACAACAACAAATTTAGCCCTAGAAACTATGATTGTAAAATATAAAATGAGGGCCAAAATTATGAGAAAATAAGAAAATAAATTACAACAATTTTCTATGGCTAAAAAGGCATGTAACAACACTCAAACCTTAGACGTCAGCCCTAATTAATGGCTGGAAATTGCACTTAAAATGCAACTTTAACTATTGAAAATGTAGCGAAGGTCGGTCTTTTGGCTTGTGCTTTAGCTAGTAAAGACTTCGAATTGTCTTTCTCTAGCATGAATGCAAATTCATGAGATAGACTTCAATGTGATAAGTTGATTTTCAGTTTGCTGGAATGGTCATCAATAAAATTGCATGCGTAGTGTTGGAGCTTTAGTTCGTTGGAGTCTTCTTTAGTTAGACTACACAATGAGGTGGCAGAGAAAAATCCAGTAAGGATGAGTTAAGACTTCAGAGACAAGTGAAGAGAGGACGAGTTAAGTCCTTAGTTAACTCAATTCACTGTTGAATTTCCTTGAAGTTCCGCTAGTTGCTTGAATGAACAATTTGAAACTACTTTTTTTTTCACAAAGACAAAAATTCTCAACAATAGAAGCAATGGAATTAAACATAGAGATAAACACACAATTACATGAGACACAATAATTTTCTAGGGAACCCAAGTGGGAAAACCTTCTCCTTGTTGTGGTATTTTAGTGATAGAGTATATAGATCAAATACAAGGCAATTGTCTATTAAGAATAGGGTTGTTCTCCTAGTAACCTAGCTTAGACCTACTCTAAACCTTACTTGATCACAACTCCTATCCATTGCCCACAAATAAGCTCGAAATCCTTGCACACTGTTACCCACCCTTTTGTGGGTAATATCCCTAGGACAAATTTTTTCTCCAAGATGGTCCTCAACCGATAGCTAACAGCCCCTTGCAGCCATCAACTAGCTCATTGTGCCATTTCTTCGCCATGTCGTCCCTCGGCCATCTGCCATGATTGTATGTTTGAAGGTGGGCCTCCCGAATCTAAAGGTATGCCTTGTCATTTTGAAATTGAGTATTGTAGTTTTCTTATCATGGACACTTTTGGGCGTGGATTAATGGGGGGATTCAGCGGAAAGAATGGGCTAGGTTTGTGCTTCTGTCCCCTAGATCCCTTTTAGGAATTACCCTTGGATTCTAGTCCCGTGGCATCTCTTTCACTGACCATTTGGTTTCAAGGATGGTATTTCATGGGAAACCTTGATTTCGGTTGCGTGGTCCCGCTCTCTTATCTGCTTATATTACCCTCTTTCCACTCCTTATTACCCCATCCATCATTTCTCCCACCTGGGTCCACATTCCTCCACCGGCTCCACATAGGGTCAGCTCACCCCTTCCCCTTGCCCACACCTTGGGTCATGGCTTGGAATGAAACTTGGAGGTTGATATAGCTAAAAAGAAAGTTAAAAGCATAAATGGTCATATTCAACAGGAAAAATACAAAAAATGCAAAAGATGGTTGGGACAAAAATATTTAGCACGTGGGCAAAAGCCAATACATGAGCTCTACCCCATCATCATGGCCATCACCCTGGTTCCAGCTGGTTCTATGAGCTTTTTTCATCATACAAGAACCCATGATTGTCCCAACCCCTGGTGGTTGATGAACCGCCCCACCTTAGAGGGGGGAATTCATTGTTATATCTTGTACATCATGCTGTAACCCCTTGAGCCTCGAGCAGTTAATCAAAAAAATCATTAAAAGGCGAAAGGCATATAAAGAAGGTTGAAAAAATCAAGGCCAGGGCACCTCATGTATCATGATTGCTCCCTCCTACACATTATAAACCCAAGTATGGGCTTCCCTTTTTTTAGCTACCCTTGTACCCCAACGTGTGACTCAGGGCTGCCCCTTTTGATCCCCTACTTCATCCACCTATCTGTCACATGTTACCACCTTTGGATGGATGTACCTTGACTATATTATCCCCTTTAGAGGTAGAAACCACCTAATAGGATACTTGGTTAACCCCATTAGGAGTTTAGGAGACATTGGCACACCTTGAAGCCCATTATGGAAGGGCAAACCATTATGAAGTCCCCACCTGTGGTCCATGATTAGGTAAGCTCATTTACTTGATTTCTTTAATGACTTGTTGTACTGGAAGCCTAGGGGATGCATTGGATCTTATGGAGGATTGTAGATGGTTTTCATATGAGGTTTGGTCTCCCTGTACAGGGTCCTAATCCTCCAGAGGGTTACAGTGGCACATATAGGGTGTGCGTTGAGAGCCATGGGTCTCCACAACAGTAGATTGTACTTCATGGATTCCTATAGCTATTCAAAGATTGCTCGTGGTTCACTTATTGGATGAGGAGCATGCACCTCATCCATTATGCTCAGTTGGCCCTAGATCTAGACCATACACTTGGAAGATGATCCAGGACTTCTACGATGATGTGGCATCTCCTACATTATCATCCTAGCCCTTGAGGGCAACCTACAACCATCTTCGATTTGTTTGGAGACTCATGAGGACACTTGTGTGCCCCCACAGTCATTTGGAGCACCACAGGTTATTACAAGGGGCCAACCCCTTGTCCACTGCTTTTGAGGATCTTATTCTTCATTATGGCACCCATGGACCTCATTAGGCCGCTTAGAGGGCCCTATGACATGCATAGATTGTTATTTGTTCTCTTGAGAGGCTTACATTTTCATTTGTGAGCTAGTTTGGTGGGCTTGTCACCAAAAGGTTGTATTATTAACACATTATTTTATTTTTGGGGCTTATGTAGGCCAAGGAGGCTAATTCGAACTCCTTAGATGTGTATAAATACAAGTGAGGTGAGATCATTTCTTATCATCTCTTGACTTGGGATCTCTCTATCTTTAGAGAATTTCGCACTTTTCCTTGGAGGACTATTTTGGATAATGGATGAATTTTGATGTATGGATTTGGGCTATTTCTATCTTGGAGCTTCTTATTTGCACATGTGATGCTGGTTGGATACACTCTCTAACATTGTAAGTGCAAATTTAACGTTATTTTATTGTTGCTCCATACATTTGAATTTCGCTATAATTAGGGCTAATTGTTGCATGTATGGAATATGGAATTATCTGTCTATTTAGCTTATTCTTTATATGGGCCATTGTTAGATGAATGAAATCTCCTAGAGATCATGTTATCTTGATAAGCTTGCACCATTTTGTAGAAATTTCTCTATGGATCAGCTAGCTCTGATACCATGTAAAAATTCTCACTGTAGATTAAATTGATTATGCAATGTACTAAAGCAAAATACTTAATCTACTTCTACAATCAAACTTGCGGAAGCTTAATCGATTTTGACCAAGATCAAACAGAACACATATAACAGAGAAGAAGATTCAATCACACATGAAACACAAAAGAATATTCTGGGGAAAGCCTCAACTAAAAAACCCCAATCTCTGTATTATCATACAAGTGGAAATATGTGCGGATTACACAAAGCTTTCGCTGATAGGCTATCCAGCTCTCAGTGCAATCCCATTGCTGCTCATAGACAGTGAAAGGCTTCTCACAAACCTTCTTCTTTGCCCTCCAAGCTTTTTATTTCATTGTGCAGTTTCTCCTGGGGTCCAATGTTGCCACCTGTGTGAATTTACCTCTCACACTGCTCACTAAACTTAGAAGTAACTGCGCAATCCTAAAGGAGATGATTCCTTCTGTATGGATGAGTTTCCTATATAGGAAAAATCCTCCAACTGATAGTACACTGTCCCTTCCTCTGATCTCAACTGGGTCTCTGACTGAACTGACATGCATGAGTTATTTATGAGAGAATATTCAGTTATCTGAAGTGCAACAGTTACATGCATGCAAGCATTAACTAACTGAACTCACAATTAATTCCACAAACTGTTGGAACTAATCTAACTAGACTTAATTAACTGAGCTAACTAATTACAACTCAAATTACAACTCATCCTTATCTCTTTAATTAAGGGATAAATTCCTCAATCAATGGAGAAACTGTAGCATGTCTTCACATAGACTTCATGTTTGATTTTCTCCAACTAATTAACTCAAGATGAATTAATTAATTATTTTTCAAACAGCGACTAAGATCAAATTCGAATTTTACTTCTCAATTTTAGTTTAGGGACTAATTAAAATTGGAATCCATCCCGAAATGCTATTTTTAGCACTTCCATGTTTCATTCTTTGTTGCTATGTCCAATACTAGTACTTGAAATGCTATTTATAGCAAATGCTATTTTTAGCATTTCTTGTTGCCATTCTCAACACTCCCTTTCAACAAGAAAGACATTCAACTCGAACCCGATCTTGAACCTTTGGAACGTTCTGCATGCAACACTTCTCGCAAGTGTTATTGCTCCAACAACTCTAGAAACAAAAAGCTCCCAATTGATCTCCCTATTGGGCTAGAAACACTCTCTGATGCTGAAGTTCCCTCTGCCACTGACAAGTGCTCCCTCTATGACCTCTGAGCTACTGCAACACTCCATGCATCTCGCATCGTTGCACACCTCTCTGTGCCATCTTGCAGTGGTGCAACACTCCTGTGCCTCTCGTGTTGTTGCAGCCTACTAGCTCTGCATTGTCTTGGGATTCCTTCACTGTAGCTCTCTCTGACGCTCCATCTGCATTTGTCTCCACCCACTCAGCCAATCCTGCTACTCCTCATCAGGGCTCCCATAGCAAAGTCTAATCAAAGAGGTTGGGTACCTCAATGATCCTACCCCTATTCCAGCCTTATTGGGAATGTCACTCCACATCGCCCCACCTCCGACCTGGAGGTATGGATGCATGTGATCCCTCTGCACACTTGGCTCGAAATTTCCCCTTACTGGAGGTTTTCGCATGAGTGGATGCCTCCACTCGATCTCCTCTCGGCTTCTCTAGTTGTGGCTGCTCCACAACCTCTTGAAACTGCTTCACCAATTGTGGCTCCTCCACAATTGTCTGAGACTTCTTCTGGCGCTGCATTTTGAGAGGTAGTGTACTCTCCCTCTCAACCACCAAGTCTCCAACAGCTGCCTTGCTCCTCAAGGCTTTGCACGCATCTTGAACCTCAAGAGCATACAGGTTCTTGGCTCGTGAACCGATCTGTTTCACTTGTCTCGTGGTGATGTGTCAGAGGAAAACCTTTCCCTTACTAAAGACTACATCATAGCCTTTGTCTTCCAGCATTGCAATTGACACCAAATTTTTCCTCAGTTCTGGTACATACTTGACATCGGTCAAGGTAATGCGAGCTCCATGCTGCCTCTGAAAAACAACCATGTCTACACCTGAGACACTATACTTTTCATCATTACCCATCACTATGAGTATTTGGAGATCTTTTTCCTCCAGGGTACTGAACAAACTCTTGTCGCCAGTCATGTGGAAAGAAGCTCCACTGTCAAGAAACCAACCACATCCTACCATGGATGAAACTATGCATTCAAAGAGGGTGAAATCCAACTCGAATTGTGAGGCTAGTGCCTCACCTTCCGATCCTTCCAAGGATCCCTTCTTGGATTTCTTCAGTGGACAATTTGTAGCAAAATGGCCCACCTCATGACAATGAAAGCATCGCACTTTCGATTTGTCAAATTTCTTCCCACCATGGGAAGAACTGGATTTGGGATGAGAATCCTTCTCCTTCCCTTTCTTTGCCTTACTCGCTAACACACAATTTTCTTCATCCTCCTTGGATGAAGAAGATCCATCTCTGGTGCTTCTCCATATCTCCTCCTGCATCAGATCCGTCAAAAGTCGTTCCCAATTTGGCAGTTTCTCTCTTCCGTTTATCGAGTCTTGGTAGCTATGCCAGCTCTTAGGAAGACCGAGGAGAGCTAGACTCACCATGTCGTCATCGGTTGTCATGATCCCTACACTTCTAAGCTCATCCCTGCAGGTGGTGAGCTTGTTCAGATATGTAGAGATCGTGTCGCCTTTTTCACACTTGATTTTCCGAAGCTTGTCTTTCAGCGCCATTTTCCTCTGATCGCTACTGTTCTAATATAGATCTTTCAATGTTTTCCACATCGAAAACGATGTCTCCTTCCCATGGAGGCTTGAGACAGTGTGGTCTCGAACTCCCTCCAGGAGGATTCTCCTTGCTTTAGCCACACATTTCTTCCATTTCGCCAATTCTGTAGCATTAGCCACTGCTGGCTTGAGGACTTCTTGATCAATGAAGTCCTTTAGACCGTTATCCTCTAATACTGCTTCCATGCGATCCTTCCAGGCTATATAATTCGAGCTGCTATCAAGGGCATACTTGAGTCTTAAAACGTTGAACGCCATTGGTGAAATTGAGATGTGATAGGAACTCGATTTCTATATTGAGGAACCTCAAACTTCGAAATTCTCCCTTTTTGTACACTATTCTTCGCTTTGATCACCTTTGCTCCGATACCATGTAGAAATTTCTCTATGGATCAACTAGTTCTGATACCATGTAGAAATTCTCACTATAGATTAAACTGATTATGCAATGTACTAAAGCAAAATACTTAATCTACTTCTACAATCAAACTTGCAGAAGCTTAATCGATTTTGAGCAAGATCAAACATAACACATATAACAAAGAAGAAGATTCAATCACACATGAAACACAGAAAAATATTCTGGGGAAAGCATCAGCTAAAAAACCCTGATCTCTGTATTATCATACAAGTGGAAATATGTCTGGATTACACAAAGCTTTAGCTGACAGGCTATCTAGCTCTTAGTACAATCCCTTTGCTGCTCATAGACAGTCAAAGGCTTCTCACAAACCTTCACCTCTGCCCTCCAAGCCTCCTATTTCTTTGTGCAGTTTCTCCTGGGGTCCAATGCTGCCACCCGTGTGAATTCACCTCTCACACTGCTCACTAAACTCAGAAGTAACTGCGCAATTCTGAAGGAGATGATTCCTTTTGCATGGATGAGTTTCCTATATAGGAAAAATCCTCCAACCGATAGTACACTGTTCCTTCCTCTGATCTCAACTGGGTCTTTCACTGAACTGACATGCATGAGTTATTTATGAGAGAATATTCAGTTATCTGAAGTGCAACAGTTACATGCATGAGTTATTTATGAGAGAATATTTAGTAATCTGAAGTGCAGCAGTTACATGCATGCAAGCATTAACTAATTGAACTCACAATTAATTCCACAAACTGTTGGAACTAATCTAACTGGACTTAACTCAGTTAACTGAGCTAACTAATTACAACTCATCCTTATCTCTTTAACTAAGGGATAAATTCCTCAATCAATGGAGAAATTATTGCATGTCTTCACATAGATTTCATGTTTGATTTTCTCCAACTAATTAACTCAAGATGATTTAATTAATTATTTTTCAAACAACTACTAAGATCAAATTTGAATTTGAATTCTCAATTTTAGTCTGGGGACTAACTAAAATTGGAATTCATCCCGAAATGTTATCTTTAGCACTTCTATTTTTCATTCCTTGTTGCTATGTCCAACACTGGTACCTGAAATGCTATTTATAGCAATGCTATTTTTAGCATTTCTTGTTTCCATTTTCAACACATTTGTATGAAGTATAAATGCTTGAAAGTCACTTTTCTGCTCTTTCCCCTAGCATTGGACGAAGTTGACTTTTGGAGCCTCCTTGAACAAGAAACTAAATCTTTCTTCATTATTATCCTTGACTCCATATCCCCAAGTGAATTAGGCATTGGTCCCTCAAAAAGGGTGATCATTTTAACCCTCTCTTTACCCCTTTTCCCTTTCTCCCTAGGTCTAGCCTCATTAGGTCATCTAGGGCATCAATTTCCCAGGAAACTAGCCACAAGAAAACTTCGATCTCCTTGATAAAACTGCACGGGTGGGTCCCCTTTCTCTCCTCAAAATTTGAAGCAATTCAGATGGTGAAATCCCCAGATACCTCAAGCCTTAGCTCTAAGATCAAGTTTTGCCTAGGAGTTCCCAAGACTAGAACCTAGTAGGATCAATTTGACATCTTTAGAAGAAAACCTTGCTTGGTCCTTTCCCCTCACCTTGGCTAGGTTCAGAACATCATTGGTTGCCTAATATCCATCCCTTAACCTCGGCTGGGTCCACTTGGCCATGTGTGGTCCCATTCTTCACCAAAGTCTATTTATCAAAGACTACTCGAGAATCCAAGTTCTCAAAAGGATTTTAGGGATTTAAGAACCTTCTTCATAAGTATTATCCCTCTACCTCAACCCTCCAATCCTCATCCCCTTTCCCTAGAAGATCAAGTCCCTTGCTTGAAGAGCAAGCAAGCCCTATCCTTCAAACTCTTCTGGAAAGGGGATCATTTGAGTCACTCCGCCCCTTCATTGATCTATACTTTATAAGCGATCTCCCAACTACCGAGTCTCCTCCCTTCGATGAAAGTCCGTAAAGAGTAGGGAGTCTTAACTGTGGTGACAGTGGGCTAAGATTCCATTGTTTCCCTTGACTTAGCAGTTGTCCTCATAGCAACCCCTTTTAGGTCCCCTGCTAGTTTGTGTGGTAACACATACTAGACTCTCTTCTTGGCTCCTAAATTCATGCGAACAAGACCTTTTATTTTGTAGCGCAAATCCCTCAATCTATGTGCACTTGGTACTATTGTCTTGTCTCACAAACTTGAACACAAAATAATTGATTGAATTCGATGCTTCGTCCTCCCTTTATGCTATTCAATCATACCATAATTGGAAAAATTAGAATTAGACAATTACAAATTTGGAACTGTAGTTGTGATCGACTTGATTAACTGAGTTTGAACTGAACTCTCTCCAATCATGACTTTGAGTTTATAACTCGTCCTTGCCTCAATCTAAACTGAAGCTCTCAATTTGTCTTATCCAAATTCGAGTTGCCACTTGGAGACCCAGTTAACTGACCCTCAAGATCCATGCATGAATCTGCTAACTCGTTCATCTCCACGAACTCGTTCTTGACAAAAGGATGACACCTCATGGACTAAGGCACAAGTTAAGAAGGACCTTCTCTTGCCACTATTTTCAACACTCCCTCTTAGCGAGGAAGTTGCTTATGGAAGAACCTCGTCCACTTGGATATGTCTCCAACACTACCACATTCTTTGTTGCTGCAATGGCTCCCTCTGAACTAGAAGACATCCCTGCTTTCTCCTGCAAAATCTGATTTGAAGACCCGTTTTTTCCAACCATGCTTTGTGAGTCCATCACTTCAGTCATAAGTGCCATGTACCTTGTGTACCTTTGTGGCTGCTCCTCTAGCTGAAGGTGATACTAGAAGATCTAACTCTCTCTTGATCTCTGTTAAACAAATCTTTTTGCCCACTTGGCTTGAACTCTCCCTATACTGGGAGTCGCTAACTGAGTCACTGCCTCCACTCGCCTTGGGCTAAGCTCTTCCTCATCTTGCTGGTCGGCCCAACTTCCAACTAGCCGAGAGACTCAAACTGAGATACTGGTTGAGACTCCATCTTGAGAGCTCTATCATGCTCTTGCTCAACCATCGCTTCTCTATTATGAGATCTCCCTGCCTTGTTGCTCAACACTGTGCTTGTCTCTACCTGGAACTTGTAGAGATTCTTCATCTTCACACCTATGTGCTTCTTACATCCAAAAGCTAAGTGTTGGAGGTACACCTTACCTTTGCTAAAGATGACATCATAACCCTTGTCCTCAAGGGTAGCTACCGAAACAAGATTCTGCGTTAATCTTGGAACATGAGGACATCTCTGAGATGAAGAGAATTGCCCTACTCCCTCTAAAAGTTGACAGTACCAACTCCTTTAGCTACATACATACCATCATCTCCTAGGTCGATTTGAAATTGCATGTCCTTCTCCTTTAGGTGGCTGAAGTTCTTGTTCTCGGTCATGTGGAAGGATGCTCCTGAATCAATATACCATACACTGCTATCTATTGAGCTTGCCATGGCACATGCAAGCTATCAATGAGAAATCTTTCTCGAACTGGGCAGAAAATGCATCTACCTTTGCTGATGTAACTACACGATCCTTAACGAACTCCTTTTGCTGCCTAGGACACTTGGTGGCATAGTGTCCAAACTCATGGCAATGGAAGCACTTGATCTTGCTTAAATCATTCTTCTTGCCCTTTTGACTGGACTTGACCACTCCTTAGCCCTCCTTGCCCTTGGCCATGCTGCTCTTGCCTGTTAGGGCAAAGTTCTCCTTGTACTCTGTGTTCATTGAACTACCTTCTTTGGTCCCTCTCCGGATCTCTTCTTGAACACAGTCAGTCCATACCCGTTCCCAACTGGGAAAATTTTCTCTGCCACTTACTACATCTTGGAAACCATACCAAGATTTGCGAAGTCCTATCAGAGCAAAACTCATAAGGTCATGCTCTGGTAGAGTCATGCCCACGCCACCTAGCTCGTCTCGTACTTGAGTGAACTTTGACAAATATGTGATGATGGGCTCTCCAACTCTCATCCAGATACTCCTTAGCTTCTCCTTAAGAGCAAGTTTCCTAGTATCACTGGTACTCTGATATAGATCTTAAATAGTTTTGAACATCTCAAAAACTGTCTTCTTCTCATGGATATGAGGAACTATATGATCTTTGACCCCTTCTAGAATAATCCTCTTGGCCTTGATATCATTCTTAGTATGTTGGGTCAACTTTTGGGGATCTTGTGGTGGTGGTATAACACTCTTGACAAACTATCCCACCCCATTATCCTCCAATACTATCATGATCCTCCCTTTTCATGGAAAGAAGTTAGAGGCTCCCTCTAAACGGTGGTCTGATCTCAACCCTTGGAACACCATTCTGCTTAACCAGAGAGCTCTCCTCCACAAATTGATCTTTGTCCTCCACAAATCTGATCAACCATGCTCTTCAAAAAAATGCCCTCTCAACTGTCACAAGCCTGCTCCTTGTTGACAGTACTAGGGCACCCCAATCAGGCCGCCCACTAACAATAACAAGTCTGCCCACTTGTTCTTTGTACTTAGAGCGTCTTCTAGCAGTGCACACAACAATGATTCCTCAAATGTTTCCACTGTAACTTAGGACCACTCTTTGTTGTCCAAAATACGTAGAACAACCCTCCACATGTCCTTGCAATCATTAACTAGAGTCACCTTCTGTGCAACTGTATGTTTGCTCCTCCTCGACCTTTTTAGTATGCTTTGTGGTCACCTTAAGCACTAAGATGGCCCTAACCAATGACCACTACAGACCATACAATTATGTGTTTACCCCAACATTGGACTCCTTAAATCTGCGCATCACCAAGAGGAAATTCGACCCTTAAACCAACACTCAACCAACGCACAGTTCAACTACTTTAAGGGACTTGATGCTCCTTGATGCACTAAAATAGCTCGACCCTAGTCACAAGAATAAACCACAATCTTATTCACAAAATACCAGCCCAAACACTTGTCTATTCTGCATAGAAAATCTGCCTTAATCACAAAGTAAACTCGGCCTCATCTTCAACTATCCTAGCACAGATAAATCACATAATACTCTTCTAGCAGCTGCGACCTTTTCTCCTGAGACTAGACGTCCACTTTAGGCATGTCTCACACATGATGAATTGCCTTGGATCTACTAATCAACTTGGTGCTGGTCTTTATACAGATCTGCGCTCTAATACCATGTTGAATTTCCTTGAAATTTTGCTAGCGGCTTGAATGAACAATTTGAAACTACTTTTCTTTTCACCAAGACACAATTTCTCAACAATAGAAGCAACGAAATTAAAACATAAAGATAAAGACACAATTACACAAGAGACAATAATTTTTTAGGGAACCCAACTAGGGAAACCCTCTCCTTGCTGTGGTATTTTATTGATAGAGTATACAGATCAAATACAAGGGAACTTTCTGTTGAATACAGGGTTGTTCTCTTGCTAACCTAGCCTAGACTTGCCATTAACCTTACTTTATCACAACTCCTATCCTTTGCGCATAAACAAGCCTGAAATCCTTGCGCGCTAGCCTCTCTTCTTGGCTCCTAAGTTCATGCGCACAAGGCTGCGTATTTTGTAGTGCAAATCCCTCAATCTATGTGCACTTGGTACTCAATAACACACACACCACAAGCAGGAACTCACACACAATTCTTGTGCACTCTCTCATAATCTTGTGAGCTATTATCATGTCTCACAAACTTGAACACAAAACAATTGATTGAATTCTATGCCTTCTTCCTCCCTTCATGCTATTCGATCATGCTATAATTGGAAATATTATATTTAAACAATTACAAATTTGGAACTGCAGTTGTGATTGACTTGGCTAATTGAGTTCAAACTGAACTCTCTCCAATCATGACTTGGAGTTTATAACCCATCCTTGCCTCAATCAAAATTGAAGCTCTCAACTTGTCTTATCCAAATTCAAGCTGCCACTTCGAGACCCAGTTAACTGACCCTCTAGCTCCATGCACATCTGTTAAGTTTTGTAGATGTTCTATGCTAAGAGCAATTTACCTTTTCTCATAGCAATCATACAAGTAGTTAAGCAAAATGCAGATAGAACATATAAGCAGATCTTACAGAAGACAAATCAGAAACAGAAAAATGTGTGTGTTCGTTTCGGCGGTCAACAGGATGCTTCAACCAGCAAAGTCTCCTTTGGTCAGCCAGCCCAGCATGTGTCACAACAACCCTCCAACCAGTAGATGAGTCAACCCAAGTCAATTCTACAAAAGTCAATGCTGTCCTGAAAAGTCAACGCAGGAGCGGCAAGCTAAAAGTCAACACAGCAGCAAAACACAACCCTTTGACCTCGATTTTTGTGCCAGGTAGTACGGCCTTCAAAAATCGAACCTTCCACAAGTTTTCAGCTTGATTGGACCAAGCGTTGACCAAAGTCAACGCTGGTCAAACTTTCTGCGAAACCCTAGCAGCAGAAATTCGTACTACAGCTCAGCCGTACGGTCTGTCCTCTTCGTCCTTCCCACGTGTGGCTGAAATTCGTCCTCCAGGTAGCTCGTACTCTTTAGGATGAGAGAGGAAGATGTGAGTTGAGTTGTTATGAAATTCTCTCCAACTTTTCCTGTATTTATATCCATCAATGAGGGTGTGTGACACATCTGTTGGGCATGTGAGCCTACATTACAAAACTGGCCGACCTTGCACATATAATTTATTAAGAATAATAAATTCAAGATATAAGTTCTGCTCATCGGATTAAGACTATTTTTATATGGATTTTACACCTCTCTGAAAGAGGAATCCAACAAAAATATTAGCCTCTTAATCTGATCATCAGAACATGGAGTTGGACCTAGTTGTCCAAATTTAACACTCCCTCTCAACTAGGGAGAACTCCATCTATTAGTGCAATCAACATCGTGAGTCATCCCGCCGAAACTTGCTTTGCTGGCTTCTTTATTTCAGAACAGAAGTGGGTCAGTCACAAAGACATCATCCCCCGACTGACATAATCAGTCCAGAGGTCCCAGACCTCACAAATCTTGATCCCAGATCAAGTGGTTGGACCATGCCATCCTAGATAGAGAGTACGGCAATCTCTGATGCGTCCATTAGTCTTTGCTAATAGTCTCTAGCTTTTCCACACCTCATTGGCCAAATGAGAGGTACTTCCCATGAGCCCTGAACTCAATGGGTAGGATGCATACGGGGCACAGATAAATGAGTGGCGAACCAGCTCAATAATCACAAGGGTGGGGCAGAAGCATTATGAGTGCTTATAGCTCCGAGAAGCTATCCCAAAGCCCCCCAGAGCTCCCAGAGCTCATCGTCCAACAGGACCCACATCATAGGGTCTTTCCACGACACCAAGACTCTCACGGAAGGTTAGGAACTTGACCTTCCCCAGGGGCTTAGTGAGGATATCCGCGACCTGCTCATCAGTTCCTATATGATCGAGCCTTACGGCGCCTCGCTGTACCATATCCCGGATAAAGTGGTACCTGATATCAATATGCTTGGATCGGTCGTGGAACATAGGATTCTCAGTCATACGAATCCCACTCTGATTATCACAGAGTATCACAGTGGTATCTAGCACATGTTGGAACAGCTCACTAAAGAGCTTCCTCAACCAAACTGCTTCACAACAGGCCATACTAGCAGCAATGTATTCGGCCTCCGCGGTGCTCAAAGCCACCGACTTCTGCTTCCTGCTCATCCATGAGATCGAAGCAGAACCAAGATTGAAACAGCATCCAGATGTGCTCTTACGATCCACCACACTGCCAGCCCAATCGGCATCAGTATATCCACGGAGTATCACACTCCCGGTAGTGTATCTCAGCCCATGGTTTATCGTGCCCCGAAGATATCTCAAAAGATTCTTGGCACCAACCCAGTGAAAATGATGAGGCTCAACCATCTGTTGACTCAAAGTATTCACTGCAAAACATATGTCCGGACGGGTGTTCACTAAGAACATCAAAGCTCCTATGAGTTGACGATACTCAGTAGGATTGGCCAAGATAGGCCCTGCAGCGCTGCCACTCAACTTCTTAAAGTTGAGTTCCATTGGTGTCGACACGGACTTACAGTCCACCATCCCAAATCTTTCCTGAAGCTTCACAATATATTTTCCTTGAGAAAGGAAAATCTCTCCAGGTCTCTGCCAGACCTCTAGGCCTAGGAAATTGTGCATCAGTCCTAGGTCTTTCATCTCGAACTCAGCAGCAAGCTCCCTCTTACATTGATGAATGAGAGGGTCATCACCTGTCAGGAAGAGGTCGTCCACATACAGTACTAGAATGAGAGGCTTTCCTTCCACAACCTTGAAGTAAAGGTTTGGATCAGCATTGCTTCGAGTGAAGCCCAGCTTCATCAAGTAACTATCCATTCTCTCATACCAAGCTCTGGGTGCTTGCTTTAACTCATAGAGGGCTTTCTTCAACCTGCAGACATAAGTGTCTCGATCTTGAACTTCAAATCCCAGAGGTTGTTCTACATACACCTCTTCCTTTATTGCACCATGCAGAAAAGCGGTCTTGACATCCATCTGATGAAGAATCCATCCTTGCATAGCAGCAAGGGCTATGATGGATCGGATGGTGGTATATCGTGCCACAGGTGCAAATATATCATCATAGTCAATTCCTTCCTT
>APFE030385505.1:62038-85308 GCA_000404065.3 Pinus taeda
ATCTTCAAAGTTCAGCAGAGAGAGAGAGAGAGTACATTTACAATAGAAGTCAACACTTTGACTTATCTAGATCTAGCATAGATCATTTCGTATAATGATGAGATCAGTTGAAGACATTCTGCTTCAACTGATACTCAAGGTGACTCCTTCACCTATCATCGTGCTGCATCTCATCCATTTGCTGCACCTTACTGTGTAGCACCATCATGCTGCATCCAGCATCATCATGCTCTTCATGATCTCATATATCACACAACCCATACATCATGCTGCTACCCATGACTGCGTTATATATGTGCCCAGATCACACATAATGCTGCCCATACATCATGTTGTACATGATCTCATACAACATCATGCTGCCCATTAGTAATATGCCCATCATTTTGTTCATCATCATGTTCCATTGCTGTGTTGTACCAATGCTGCACCATGTCCAACAAGACTGATCTACACCATGCTGCACCATTACTTCTGCCATGCTACCACACTACTTTAGTCATGCTGCCACACTGTCTTAGCTGCTGGCTATGGCCTATGGCCTAGCCCAGCAGCAAGATAGACTATGATCCCACAGTCTTAGGATACATACAAGACTGTCATCAACATGTACAATGCTGATCTGTGAGTTATAGGAGCTTCTTCTCATCAGGATAGGGAGGTTTATCTTTGCTGTAGCAGTTGCTTTAGCCAGCGTGGTATAGCCCTTCTAAACTGCTGCTAAGAACCTCTTGTGACAGTGATCAGGATCTCCTCATAAAACATCTGAAGAGACCTCTTATATCAAACTGATCCAAAACCCAACACAAGTCACTAATGGAGAAGAATACATACTTCTGCACTTCTATTCATGGGCAGTGTTTTGGTCACTGGTTAGGGCTCCCTTTGTAACCTACAGCAACCCAACAATCATGCCCAAAACACACTTTAAATTATGCGGCCTCCTCTCCTCCTCATGTTAAGTGGCCTCGCTGTTCGAGGAGGCACCTACAAACTCCTTGTATAGGGATGTTTGACCCTCAAAACAGTACCTACAGGCCTGCGGCCTAATCACAACAGGAAGGTCCCTTACTCGGCCTGTTTCAGGAGGATATCCCTGCGTTTTCTAGCCCAGAACAGTCCCTAATTATTGCAGCCCTTCAGCAAGGTACTTCGACCCTCCTTCCAGCACTCAGTCACCTGAAGTTGGCCTCCAAACGTCCCTTCAAAAACTCGCTGGCCTGTCTTCCTTCATCATGCTGTCACCTACAGCAATCCGAATTTATATGCTTTTCTTTCAGACCTCCTTATACTGTGAATAAGTGCCATCTTTTGCTGCGGTTAAAGAGTCTCTTTCTTTGCTGCAGAATGAGGGCTGCACTAACAGTGGCTAGGGCATCATTCTTAACTGTGTCTAAGGCCTTTCCTTGACAGCGTTAAGGAGGAGCTTCTTCAGGCAGCGTATAGGTCCTCCCTTGACTGTGATCTAGTTGCCTTCAGAATTGCGGATTAGGGCTCCTTAACAGCGGATGGATTAGCTCTCTCTTTGACAGCGTTTAGACCTTCTTTATGCAGCGTATAGGAGCCTCCCTCAACTGCGGATATAGGGCTGCATTTAGACCTTCTTTTAGGGCCTATATTATCCCTCCTCTCATCTGCGGATTGGGCCCCTTGAGACAGCGTATAGAGGTCTTCCTTTCTGCTATCTAAACTCTTCTCAATACAGTGGCTAGACTTCCCATTCAACTGCATCTAGGGCACACCAGAACACCAGCTATGACTCTTGTTTGGACTGCGGCTAGGGCTTGTTAAGGCTTCCTCTATACAGCGTATAAGGATCCTCCTTCACTGTGTCTATAGGGCCTGCGTCTAGATGTCTCCTCCATGACTGTAACTTAGGGCAGCGTATAAGATTAGGGCACTTCCTTCTTTAGGACTGCATCTAGATCTCATATCATCTTCCAGGCATGGAAGTCATCACTTCCAGTTAGCTTGTCATTCTCCCTGAATTCAAGACTAGTCAGCTTGTCATTCTCCCTGGAACCCATTTCCTTCGATGATGATTGCTATAGATAGAGTTTGTCTTCACCTCATCTCCGATACCATGTTAAATTTTGTAGATGTTCTATGCTAAGAGCAATTTACCTTTTCTCACAGCAATCATACAAGTAGTTAAGCAAAATGCAGATAGAACATATAAGCAGATCTTACAGAAGACAAATCAGAAACAAAAAAATGTGTGTTCGTTTCGGCGGTCAACAGGATGCTTCAACCAGCGAAGTCTCCTTTGGTCAGCCAGCCCAGATGTGTCACAACAACCCTCCAACCAGTAGATGAGTCAACCCAAGTCAATTCTGCAAAAGTCAACGCTGTCCTGAAAAGTCAACGTAGGGGCAGCAAGCTAAAAGTCAACGCAGCAGCAAAACGGTCAACCCTTTGACCTCGATTTTTGTGCCAGGTAGTACGGCCTTCAAAAATCGAACCTTCCACAAGTTTTCAGCTTGATTGGACCAAGCGTTGACCAAAGTCAACGTTGGTCAAACTTTCTGCGAAACCCTAGCAGCAGAAAATCGTACTGCAGCTCATCCGTACGGTCTGTCCTCTTCGTCCTTTCCACGTGTGGCTGAAATTCGTCCTTCAGGTAGCTTGTACTCTTTAGGATGAGAGAGGAAGATGTGAGTTGTTTTGTGATGAAATTCTCTCCAACTTTTCCTGTATTTATATCCATCAATGAGGGTGTGTGACACATCTGTTGGGCATGTGAGCCTACATTACAAACTCGCTGACCTTGCACATATAATTTATTAAGAATAATAAATTCAAAATATAAGTTCTGCTCATCGGATTAAGACTATTTTTATATGGATTTTACACCTCTCAGAAAGAGGAATCCAACAAAAATATTAGCCTCTTAATTTGAGTATCAGAACATGGAGTTTGGACCTAGTTGTCCAAATTTAACAACATCGAAGGTTTGCAGCAAGTTGGTGAAAACAAAAAGATAAATGTTTTATTTATATTTTGATGCCATAATTCATATATTTTTCTAAAATGTATATGAATCATAATTTAAGAATGATATTTGTGCTAAAATACGTTAGTGCATAAGTATTGCATTTAGCATGCATTTTACCATGCCATAATTTCTCAGAAAAGGGAATTTTTCAGAATACAGGTTACTAATGGTAACATATACAAAATTAGGCATCAACTGGTGGCTATAATTAAAATGAATGGGAAAATTGTTAGAAAACCCAGGTTATGGAGTGCCATAGGTCTACATGCTCTAGAGACGGGGGAAATGTACCAAATAGACGGCCGAAATGATCCAATAGTGGGCTGGGGACATTATACGTGGCGTTGGAGCCTAGGGTTATAAAACTCGGGCCATATGGGTTGAAAAATTCATTACAAGAAAAATCATAGGTTGTTGGGAAACTTTTTGATAGAATTTGCAGGGGCTAGAGATGGATGGATATCTCAATTCGAGATGAGATCCACGTGAATGATAAATGTAAAGGATTAAATTATGATTTCAAGCTCGGAATATGTGGTGTGACAGAAATTTTAGTAATGGAAATGCTAAAATTTGGACAAACATAAAATAAAATAAAAGACGAGTATTATTGACCCAAAAGAAAAGTATAAACTAATAATAATAATAATAATAATAATAATAATAAATAAATAAATAAATGGTGATGTCAGCGATGAGGTGGTAGTGCTAGGTGGCGGCTTAGTTGGAAGGCGAGGAGGCTAGGTGGCAGACCCTGGTGTGACTAGTCACCATCGGGTGGATGTAGTGCGATGAAATGTGGTGCCTTTCAACACCACATTTGTTGATTGCAAGTAATGCAATCTATTGGATCCCTTAGGTGCTTTTTGCCTCGATTAACAACTAGTAAGTTTCTACCCGATATGTATAGTTGTCGTTCGATGCGAAAATCTTGAGTTGTTAGATCCATCGGGTGAATGGCGATATAAACAGCTATGCAAGTTGCAGCGGGACGTGGTTGTGGACTATTGATCTCATTTGATCATGGCCATCGTATTTATCAGGGGCATAACTCTGCTTTATTCCTCGTGCAAGTTGGAGCCCAATGTGGATTGTGGGTCGTCGATGAAGGGAGATCTCAACCGTTAGATCCATCGTGTGCACAACTCGTCGTAAACCTTTGCACATGTTTCAACACGATGCATATTTAGGTCGTCAGATCAGAGAAACCTTAATTGTTAATCCATTAGGGGCGTAACTCACCGTAAACCTCCATGCATGTCCCAACACAATATAGATCTTGGACGTTTGATTGAAGAAATCTTGGCCATTAGGTTCATGGGGGGGTAACTTGTCGTAAATCTTTGTGCATGTTTTAGCCTAATGATAATTTGGGTTGTTGATCTACTTGAAGATCAACTGTCAGATTTGCGAGGGAGCAAGTCCCCTGACATGTGGAAAAGTGGGGAATGGACCACCCTGCACGTAGTTGTATCCCATCAATCACTGCCATGTGGAAGGACCCACGTGGATGATGAGGCCTAAGTGGGGACCATCATGCAAAAATAGAAGCTTGCATGCAGGTCAAGTGTTCAAGGGAAGCTATGCATGCCAATTTGAGTTTAGTGGGAACTAAAAACCCAAATATGTACAAGCAGTTATTTTCCAATGAAACAAAGGCACACAAAGGAGGTTTGAATGTCTGAAGATAGATACAAAACATAGTTATATGATGATTTGATTGGTCCATGGGAGTAAATCAACCAAGTTTTCGGTAAAATTTTCTGAATTTTTGCTAATTTTTCAAGTCATTTGCTTGCAGAGCATTTTTAAGGGCCTGAACAATGTTTTCAGGGAGCGAAAAAGCACGAGAACTACTTGTCTGCAACTCAAATAAAAGAGTTAGGAGAGAGCTTTCCAAAGACATACTATAATCATAAAACAAAGTTAATATCAAAGAGTTATGATTGGAACAATATGAAGGGAAGACAAAGTTATGGTCATAATGAAAAATTTAATATGTAACAAGTATAATGCTTTGTGATAATTTTATTTAATAATCTTTTTTTTTGAAATATTGTTTTTATTTTAGGTTGTATTAGGGGAATTGGTAGACCTGCTTATTACCGAGGGGGCCCAGGGTCAAGTCGAAGCGATTGCCCCTAACTTCTAAGCCTAAGGAAACCACCCACAATCACGCTAAGTGGGTTAACCATGTTTTGAATATAGGCGGGGTCCCAATTATTGGTCAACAAATGTTTTCCAGTGTGGAATGTCCATCGTTTGGCATAGTCTGATGGGTTAAAAGTTAAAAACTCTTGTTTTCCATGTAACAAATTACCTCACCCTCCAACTTGTAGGTAAAGATAAGATATTTCACAGGGCTCAAGGGCTATACAACAACATGGCTCAAAAACACGATTTCAATAAATATGTCACCTATGGGAATTAAGCTTGGACAAGGGGATAACAATCATTCTTCCCAACCACCCAAGATAAACCCAATATTTTTTTTGAAATATTATTAAGAGATATGATAATTTAAATAAAATGCCCGATTATAAAGTAAACAAACATGTTATACCGAACATAATAAAACCTCACTTTAATCAATTAAATTCCACTTCAACTAACTAAATTTATTAATAAGAAGGTGCCTAATTTAAAATTTTAATGATAATCATCTCAAATCATCTCATTCATCATAATTAAGATCGATCTTTGCACAACGACATTTATTAATACAGAGATATACCTTATTTAAAATGTTAACGAAAGTCATTCCATACATTATCATTCAATAAGATCTTTTTAACTTTCGAATTTACAGCGTTTGAGAGCCAAACATAAATAAAAAACAATGTTGCACTAATCGCGATTATATTGTAAAATCGCGATTTTTTTAAATCGACGATATTATCGGCCGATTAATACACATTTTTTTTAGCGATTTTTATGAAAAAATCGCGATTCAATTTCAAAAAATCTTAGGCCTCACCAACAACGCGTTATATAACAAAGAAACATGATTTTTTAATTCATTTGCACAATAGAGAGCGACACACCGGCAACGACGGGGTTTTGAAGTGATCTCTTGGTCATTTGGGAGCTGAATTCGTTGATTGGAGGAGAAAAACATAGTGAGAGCTAAGGAGGAGATGGATTTTCTCCATCAAACCGGTATGGGCACCAACATTTTGTGTTTTGTAACTTTTTTTTTTGTATTTCTGTTTTTGGTTGGGTTCGGAATCTGGATAACCCATTGTTTATCAAAAGAATTCAATGGGTTATCAAATATTTTTGAATTGATTTGAATCTTGATGGAATTTTTGTCATTTGATTTTTCATTTTGTTTGTTAAAGTTTATTAAATTGTCAAAAATTCCATGTGTTTTACTTTTGTTATAACTTATGTTGCTCATGTATGTAATTTTTTTTAGTTTTTGTACAATGTAAATTGTAAGTTTGTAACTTGTAATCCTTATTTTGCCATAGGTTCACCGAATCACCATTCAACTTCAAGTTCAAAGTTCAAAGTCAAACATGCCGAGGAAATTGGACTCTTTGTGGGAATTTGGTGACTTTGATGGAGGGATTGATAGAATGAACTTGTCTTGCAAGTTGTGTGGGTAGCGTATGTGAGAGGGGTGTACAGATTGAAGTATCACCTTGCACAAATACAAATCCTGAAATTATCCGAAAAGCCATGAGATCATTGGAAAATTTAGAGCACAATAGAGAGGCCAAAGCAACAGTTCTAGTTCTACTTCAGCGTCAATCAACCCGGTAGCTACCTCATCATTTTTTGTTCCGAGAACCACGCCTGGTTCACAGCCATCTATCACTTCAATGATTAAAAAAAGTGAAAAAGAACAAGCTGACAAGTTGTTGGCCAAATTTCTCCTTTGGAGTGATATTCCTTTCAGCATTGTAAGGAATAATTTATTTTTCCAGCCTGCTGTTGATGTTATTGCAACTGTTGGCCTAGAATACAAAATCCCTTCTTATCATGACTTTAGAGGCCAGATTCTTCAAAATGAAAAAGGTTGACTGCACCAAAATATTGGAGGAGTTTAGGGAATCATGGGCACAAACAGGATGCACTCTGATGTCAGATGGTTGGACTGACCAAAAGAGGAGAACCCTTATAAACTTTTTGGTTAGTTGTTTCAAGGGGACTATGTTTATCAAATCTGTTGATGCATCTGCACATATCAAAGATGCAAAAACTTTAGGTGATTTGCTGGATGTGTTTATTTTGGAGGTGGGTGCAAAACTTGTTGTCCAAGTCATAACGGACAATACTGCAAATTATGTTGTTGCTGGCATGACGCTTATGGAGAGGCATCCTACTTTATTTTGGATATCTTGTGCTGCACATTGTATTGATTTGATGTTGGAGGACATAGGGAAAATTTCATTTGTCAAAGATATTATTGAGTCATCAAAAAGCATTACAAAATTTATATATAATCATACATCTGTGCTTAGTTTGATGAAAAAATTCACCAACAACAAAGAGTTGGTGCGCCCTGGCATTACACGGTTTGCCACTAGTTTCATATCGCTTCAATCCCTCTTGAATTCTATGTGGTATGTGAAGAGAATATTTCTTTCAGAGGAGTGGCGTGCTTTAACAATGAGCCGCAAACCAGAGGGAGAGGCCATATGTAGGCTAGTTTCATATCAGGAAGACCTCTTGGGGGGAGTGCAGGAGGTGTGCACCGTTATTGAACCTGTGGTAAAGGTTCTTCGATTAGTTGATGGTGAGAAGCCCGCAATGCGCTATTTGTATGAGGCCATGGACAGGGCGAACGAATCCATTCGGGCCTATTATGATGATAAGGGAGATGAGGGATTTCAGAGACAACTCCTCCTATGGGAAGTGATTGATGAACGATGAAACAACACATTCTATCATCCCATTCATGCTGCAAGGATCTACCTGAACCCCGCATTTTCTTATGCATGTGAGTTCGTATTTGATGTTGAGATTATGGATGGATTCTTAACCTGTGTTTAGAGGATGGTGCGATCTCTAGTGGAACGTACAAAAATCTCCAAAGAAATTGAGACATACAGGTTGACAGGTGGCACATTTGGCTTTGATATGGCTGTGACTGATAGAACGACTAAAATGCCAGTTATTTTTTAGTTTGTTTCAAATTTCATTGTTTTTTCAAGTTCTTAACTTCATACTTTGATTCAACTTTCAATTCTTTTTTGTTTTGTTTTGTTTTTTTTATGTTTATTTAAAATTTTATTTGTAATTTTGTTGTAGATGCATGGTGGAGAATGTATGGTGCCAGGGTACCCCTTCTGCAAAAACTTGCCATTCGAATCCTCAGCCAAACATGTAGCTCCTCAGGATGTGAGCGCAACTGGAGTGTATTTGAAAAAATACACAACAAGAAGTGCAATAGGTTAACACTTAAAATATTGCAAATTTCCAAATAATTTTTTGAATTCATTAAACAATATTTTTTATTATAATTATTATTTCATGATCTTTGTACAGGTTGGACTCCCAGCAACTTAATGACATGGTTTACGTTTACTACAATCTTCGATTGTGGGTGAAGCAACTTGAGAGGAAACCTCATATGGAGGCCATCTCATTGGATGGAATTGACACCATTGCGGCATGGAAGGTTGAGGCCGAGAGGCTTCTCATGGAGTCTGCTGATGATTGGTTAGTGCATGAGGCAGTGGAGGGGGAGGAGGAGGCAGAGTAACAAGAGAAGGAGGTGACACCACCTACCCGGGCTACCCCTGCCACCAGTAAAGGACGTGGTCTACCTCCTATAGCTCCTACTCCTAGTTCTTCAACTTCTAGAGTACAACAAAGTCCACTGCCAACTCCACCGACATCTACATCTAGAGGGAAAGGGAAAGCTATTGCATTTTCTCGCAAGAGGGGTAGAGGAAATCAATAGTATTAGACTTTAGTTATTTGGTTTATTTCATTGTATATGACATTATTACTCATGATATGACTTATGAAATACATTATTATATTTTTTGTTGATATTTTGAGGCCGAGTTGGGAGTCATAAGTCAAGACTTACTATTCAGGGCATGATTCACTGTTATGTGTGATATAACACTATAAATGATATTAAACATCTTATATATTAATTCTTTTATCATATTTATGTGTCAATGTATTTATTTTATGTTGTAGATGCTTTAGATATTAAAAAATTTGAAAAAAAAAAAATATTTTTGTATGTTATGATTTTTTCCCGATTTCTCCGATTTTTTCCCGTGCCGATTTAATCCCGATAACGACTAATGCAACATTGATTAAAAAAAATAACAGTGTGGAGTGGTGTAATGTCAAATATGCACTAGTGTTTGATAAAATTGAGAGAATATCACTATGTTGTGAATAATTAGTAAATTGAGTTTGGAATATGTTTTAAAACTGTCTCTGTTTGGTTTCCTTGGATGCAAGGAAATAGGTTAAGGCCCAAAACCCAAAGACATCTTGTAAGAGTGAAAGCCCTGCCCTCTTATGTACCACCAATGGGGTAATTATAGGTGGTGTGGTTTTCCTTGAATAACAATGATGAGTCAATCTGCATTTACTGATAGCAGCCAGTGATCACTGTTCCTACTATTCGTTTAACAAATGAGTTATGATAGGTTTTCCCACTCTCTAAAAAAACTAGTAAATTAGTGGGATTTAAAACTTCTCAATTATAAATAACATATATGTGGGAGAAAACCAACCAAAATGAGTGTTGCACCGTTTTAGAAGACATGAATATTAAAAAAAAATACCAAATTTCAACAAAATAATATATGTGGGGAAAACCATAACGAGTGTTGCAACATTTTAGAAGACATGAATATTAACCAAATTTCAACAAAATAATATGTGGGGAAAACTTTAAAGATGGTTGCAACGTTTTAGAAGACGCTAATGTTAACGAACAAATTAACCAAATTTCAACAAAATATTCTGAATAGGTGAGGTTCTGTTTTGTTCTTAATAGGTGGTACTGGTGATGCAAATGACAACGCATAATGGTACATAAACGTTACTTATTTGATTTCAAGCTTCCCACACGAGGTTGGGACAAGTCGAATCACAAGGATATGGACAATCAATATACTTGACAGCACTTCTACAGGAAAACCAATCTTGCCAGACAAGGTTGGGACAAGTCGAATCGCAAAGGTATGGACAATCAGTATACTTGACAGCACTTCTATCGAAAAACCAATCTCCAGCTGCTTCTGCAATGGTCTGTCAGTGAACGAAAGCCTAAGTACCTTGGAAATTCTCTCCAAATATTTGTCTGGACTAACTTTACGGATAAACTTTAGAAATATTATTGGAAAAATTAATATAACCTTTGAATTTAATCTTGGAGAACTAGTTGAGTGCCACAGATCTTGCACATTTGTCTGGCAGTGTGCATAGCATGAATTGATAAACAGTCCTCCAGTTGTCGCTCTCGACACTGGTTTCAGTGCTTTCAGCATTTTCTTTCTCAATCCTGTTCTCAATAACAAAGTAGAATAGAATAAGGAATAAAATAGGTTTCATCACAGACTTGGAATTCCAGGAGAAGTGTTTGGTGTTGCCAGAAAGAAAAGGCCTGGGTATTGCAGAAAGTAACCTTCCATTAGTTTCAATTGCCATGGAGCACAGCTCTTGATACTCATCTTGCACTTGTGCCAATGGTTATTCGGATCTGCTGAAGTAGGTATCAGAACGAATCTAATCTGTAGGAAACATGTGAGCCATACAGAGTATAAATCACATTTAATATATCTTGTGCTGCAGAGAAAACAAGTGGAAGGGTCAAAATAAATTCTCTGTATACCTGGAATGGATCATATCCATCAATGACAACAAAAAGTGGCGTTTTGATGAACCGTAAGAGATATTGTGGAAAGTAACACTGGCATTTTATATCATCAAACGTTGTAAGGATATGCGTTCGGAAAAATCCATCGTAATGCAACTTCAAATTAAAGAAACTTTTGAACTTCATCGTTACCAGACTTGCAGGATCCATTTTTGATGTGCAAGCAGCTGGCAAATGTTTTAAAGATCCCTACAATACAATATCAAATTCAAGAATACAGCTAATAAAAAACAATTATTTTAATGAGATTATAGCGAAGATTAGGTCTGTAAAGAAAAGTTCTAGGATATGTACATGAAGAGTGATGACTTCTTGATACAGTGTTCTTAACTGATATACTCCCGAAATGTCCTTCCTGCCCCATTTGGAAGGCAGCCATGTGTAAATCAATTTATCAAACACTTGAATATGCCCAAATTTTCAAGTGCAGGGCAAATATCGACGAGCATAATTTGAGATAAAATATTATTGAGGGCACGTACGAATCAACGAAGAATCCACCATCTGACATGCACTTGACTTTAGCATTCCTAGGCAGAAGATTATGAAAATCATCGCAATGAAAAAATGTAGATAGGCCACCTACTGAACAGCCAGTAAGTAGAGCCTGCAACAGATGACTTCAACAAATCAGTTGACAACCCACATTTCATTTTCATAACATAAACGATAATTAGGAGAGCTTGCCTGTTCAGCTTCATCCATTCCCTCTGCCAAAAGATCTTCCATTACAGCTTGCCATATCCTTTGTCCTCTAAAATGAAGTTTGGTAATCTGAAATACCGTTTTGTTAGGAACCAACATCGAATTGCTGTTTCATTTGACAAATTATCTTTCAGACCCAACAAAATCCCAGGAAGTTCACCAATTTCAAGCAGAAAATTGTTTAAGAAAACATTTTACAACATATTGGAACCAACATACCGCGTCTACCTCCTGAACGTCTCCAGTGTATGCCGATCCGTCACAGTATCTAATCATAACGCGGTTCCAATTAGAGAAATCTGTCAAACAAATTTTCGCTAGTGTCAATGAAACTTATGAATAGTAAATTTATAGTCACATGGCGTTAAACTCTAAACTTGAAATACCTGGATTTTGTGATTGTTGGTCACTTAAAATGCCTGAAAATGCTACTGCTTTTTCCATGTACAGAGAAGAACCTAATGAAGAGTTAGCGCGCTCCAAACACGAGGATATGTCGTTACACAGTCCTCCGCCCTGCATAGAATTTTCGCAGCAAAACTGACTTCAATCTTAATAGATCGGAATATTGGCACATTACCCTATTTCTCAGCAATCTTTACTTTGAATTGATTTTAATATGTACTTTGTGAGCAGCTAACAATTTCCAATACGAAAAACCACCATAACAGAGCATTGCTGGTCTTCATACTTATTCCGATTCCCATCACTATCAATGTCACACGATCATTGTCACTTATTCCTATTCCCATCACTATCTATTTGATTCTAACCATTATCATTATAACTTTTAAGGTATTTTCTCAGCAATTTTTACTCAGAGTTGAGTTTAATATACACTTTGTGAGCAACTAACAATTTCCAATACAAAAAAACCATCATAACAGGTAGCTAACAATTTCCAATACAAAAAAACCATCATAACAGAGCATCGCTGGTCTTCATACTTAATCTGATCACTATCACTATTGCCCATTGCTGGTCTTCATACTTAATCGGATCACTATCCCCCATCGCTGGTCTTCATACTTAATCCTAGTTTACCTTCATACTTCATTCCAACCACTATCGCTATAACTTAACCACTATCACTATAACTTAATCCTAGCCTACCTTCATACCTCATTTTAACCATTATCACTATAACTTCAACCACTATCACTATAACTTCTGGTGTTTACATATGCATTTGCTGTGGATTAATGAATTAATAAAATTAGATGTGAACCTTAGATCTTATGATTTACATAACACAACTTTACTATAACATCTAGGTTTTTACATATGCTTCTTCAATGGACAATGGATTAATAAAAAAGATTTGAAACTTGAAAATTATAACACAAATCCACTATCACTATAACTTCTAAGTGTTTATATATGTCCATTCTATGAGTCCTTTCCATGAGTTAATACAAAAGATTTTAACCTTGAATCTTATATTTTGTTGCATAACACTTGAGATACAGTTTATGCGGATGACACAGCTTTGCCAATTCAGTTGCCCGGTGGCTAACAACAATGATTACCTTTAAAACCAGGTGGATATATAAAAATAGAAGACGAAGAGAAATGACTTGCCTCCATGTGAACTAGCCAGCTATGTGCTCCTGAGCCAAATCCCCGGTGTAAATGGTAAGCTGGTGGGCTTCCGTCTAAACAAACTGCGATCAGCAATGAACCAGTGACATATTTAGTGCATTTTAAAAACCAAAAATGGACAAAAGCATATAAACGCTTACCAGCTCCTTCGGCTACTGCATTGTTCAGCAGAGTAATGTTTACTAACAGAGTTCCATGGGACGAATCAACATCCGGTAACTCCTCTGTTGCGACAGATCCCTGGGTATGGAGTGTATTGGCATCTATTCTCAGTGCAATGGTGACGATATTTAGTGCAATAATAAATACACAGTTTACCAATGGCATGTTTGCAGTTCCAATGGCAAAGAAAATGTTCATGGCTAACGAAGCAGCGTTTTAATAGGAAATTAACAACTGAGGCAACTTTCCCCCACACACGCAGAAGCCAAGTTCCAAATATAAGTGGATAACCTCAGACGTCAGGTGTGCCATAAGGATAAATAATTTACCGTGAAGCTGAAGCAGCACAAGGTATCTTTACTGTGTTTCCAACTCTGTACAAGCACCATAATGTACCAGCACCATAATGCAAATATAGTAGTAAAGCTGTATTCTATTTGTTATAAGTTCTGGAATTTTTTCCAGGTAGAATGTCTAAAGATTTAGTAAAAGAAATACAAATTTGAATGGTAAATCCTTCACAATCAAACAACTCATTTAATAAATATAATTTATTATGATTTTCTTATATAAAAAATACCATACAACTGTTAAAGGTATTGGATATGGACAAGGAGATTAGATATTGGATATTATATTTGGAGCATGCAAATAGAATATGATATTTTATTTAAAAACAAATTCTGCTCAACCACCATCCAAAAATCTATTGTAATATTTTGGACTGTTTCGATTGGCTGGCTTCGAAATGACAAATAATTGGAGGATCCCTGCTCTCAGCGTCTTTTTCCATGGAGACTGATGGTTGGATTGGATATAATAGTGTGATTAATAAAGTATGTCAAGCCAATTTTAAAAAAGCAACTTTATTTAATATTATTTCGGCACTCAAATCAATAAATTATTTCGGCATTAAAACTTTTACTAAAAATATATAATTATATTATTTTAAGATTTTTGTTTAAAATTATATGAAAGTAATTTTTTTTCTAAAAGTGTTAAATCACCAAAGTTTCCTATATTAAAATAAAAATAATTATAAAATATCAAGAAATAATTTCGAAATTAACTTAAATTTGAAATAATTTCAAAATTAATTTTAATGTTTTTTTTTGCCATAGTCTAACTAGATTGCTTTTTTGTCTTGAAAATTATGGAAATTTTGGTCAAAAATCTCATAGGAATTTGTCTAGTTATCACTGTCAATCTTCAATATTTTGTGTGCCATCGAGGTTTTTGATGGTGCTGAATCCATTTCCACCATCAAAAACATGATTCAAACACTGCCATTGCATGATTTTTTGAAATTTTTTTGCCTAGATTTTGACCACTTTTGGCCGTCCGGACAATTCCTTTGCCTTCATAGACAATTTTTTTTTTTTTTGAATCCATAGGAGAAAATTCACAATTTTTATTAATAGAATAAAAATTACATTTTGTACACACACGCGTATGTATATAGTAACAAAAAGACCATGATAGCTAAAATTGTCAAACATAAAAGTTTTTTAGTGAAGAAGAATCACAAAGCTATAAAACCATATGCACAACAAATTAACTCACAGAACAATAAACTGGCGGAAAAAGCAGAGAATGTGGTCTCTCATGCTCATGTAATTCTCTCTTATTCAAATAATTTAATAATACATTTAAATACATGAGTAAGTGGTCTTAATATAGTGCGTCTATTTTAGACTCACTTGGTTGAGACAATTTCTCAACTTACACACTAATTTAGGAGAGCTAGTTGGAGAGAATCTCTCATCCAAAACTAGACTCTTTAGTTTGAGGAGTTTTCATGATTTTATTAATTTAATTTAATATTTGGATTTATTAATTGATTATTAAGAGAGTGAGGCTAACATTCCCCCCCTCAATGATAAATCCAAAACGAACAAGAAACTATCTTCCAAGTTCTCAAGTCGATCTTCAAAAATCATTTGCCTGAAAAAACCGCCAAAGTTGAATGTTGAAAAAATTCAAATCTTAAGAGAACATGAATCAATTGCATGTTTGATTCATCTCTGAATGTTGCTTGACAACTCCATCATGTGCCAAGCCACAAAAAGATCCAACTGTCCTTTGCTTGAAAACAACGTTTGGTGTCCACTGACACAATTTGATGAACGCTCACTAGTGTATCTGCTGATGATGATTGCCCACTGACTGATGACTTTGAAAAAAAACTCACTGTTGCTTTTGATGTGTTTGAAAAACTGTTCATTGTAGCTTTTGTTGTTGATGCCCACTGGTTGATTTGAAAATGCCCAATGGCTACTTCATTGATGTTGTTGAGACTTTCAGTCTGACAACCACTTGTCAATTTCATTGATATTTCCCCCCTTTGTCAGCTGAAAGGAGAGACAATCTTCTCCAAATTATATCTGAACTCTGAACTCACCCCCTTTAGATGTGAGTGAATCCGATTGTAAAACTTGTACAATCCTTTCGCTGTGGATGACCATTTCCATGGATGAATTCATGAATAATCGATTTTTAATCTCACAGGTTGGTCTTGTTTGCAACATTTCTCTGATGAATGATTCTGTTTGCCACAATAGTGCCAAGGATGGAGATCAAAACATTGATCTTCCAGATGACCGATTATTTGACAATGGGAACACTTCGGTTTCTCTGCAATTTGAGTTTGTGGGCATCTCTGTTTGTGTGCAACTTTCTCATGGTTTGTTGATGTTATTTGATCAAGAAATCTTGCACTGATGAACTTGATCAGCTTTGAATAATCGGGGATATGCAAGTTGTTTTCATCTTTGTCATATCCTAATTCTCGTCGATTTTGATTACTTTGAATTTCTTCCCATGGCTTGATGATGGGTTTGGAAGAAAGTTGAACTGGATCAGGGACCACTTCAGCGCTTGAAGTTGGTTGGATCAGTGAATTGGAATCAATATTATTATCTTCATTTGTACAGATGAAAGACTTGGAATCATCACTCTTCTGTTGCAACTCATCTCTTTGAAGTTGCGATTCCAGTTGAAGACTTATTTGACTTAATGTATTCACTGTAACAAATCAAATGAGGGTGTCAGTTACAACAAAAAATGCACCTGTACAATTCAAGAACAGTTTATCTGCAAGTGATAGAAAAAGTGTTGATGATGTTGATGTTGTTAGAAGTGTTTGATTTGTAGCGTCCTTAACTTGATGACGTGAATTAACTGTTGGGAAATGTTGTTGCAGAATATTACTTTATCAAGTCGATGATGTGACGCTTTGTGCTTGTGTACTTAAGCTTGATTACAGACGCTTGATTAAGCATTTTTATACTTAAGTTTGCTTATGTGCATGTAGTTGTTTAAGCATAATACAAAGAGACAATTTGAACACAAGTCATGCACATGCATTCATTACACACGGTGTACCTAAGATCCCCTTATTCAATTCAATTTCGGGCGGATTTATGACACAAGCGCTACAAAAATGTCTTTATTAAATAGTGAATTACATCAATCTTCACTTTCACAACATTGTGAATGAAATTCTTCAAATAATGAGAGTTCCTCTCTCACAGCACCTTGAAGCAACTTGTCTTCAAAAATAAATGTACACTCTGCTAAAAAGATTTCTTCAAGATACAACAATGAGCTTCTTTTTTAAAAATCTTCACTTATCACTCCAAAAATTTATAAAATAAGCACCTTATGACTCCACTTTCTTATGTCACTCCTTATATCTCCCAAAACTCACTCATTTAATTTGAAAAAATATAACTTATTTCTCCAAAGGCTTTATATCACTTTATATAAAAAATCACATTATGCTGTAACTTTAAAAAATAAAAAAACAGTTTAATTTTTCATAAAGTATACCTTTTCTTTGGAGAAAAAGTTGACTATGGCTGAAACTAAATTTTCAACGCATTTGTTTTTGGGAAAGGTTGGCTCTCCTCCACGCCGATTGTGGGACCGCCCACAGGGTTTGTGCTTGCATGTCATAAATTCAAAATATATAACTTTATGTTGATTTCCACTAAATGCTTCTGTCCAGCAAAATTCACTTTGAATAGAAAACCGAAACCAAGTTCTTGTTTTGTTTGATACATGTGATCTAGGAGCAGTCCACAGGGATATCATCGTGGCATGTGGGCATATTAAGATGATGTGGCCTCTCCATCATTCGTTTTGACTTGAATTTTGGTGTTGACATAAACATTTCCACCGTATGCCTTGAACCTGCTAGTTTGGAAAAGATTGATCCATCGGTCCACTCAAATCACACATATAAATAATCTGCACTTCCACTCTCATGGAGGCCCAAGAGTCTGGCAAGATGATGGAGAACGTGGACGAAACCAATTTTGCCTTGGACGGTTTAAAGCCGGGACAATCCTTGAGGATTTAGCGTGCAAGCCTTGTTTCTTTGCTTTTGATTTTCAGTACTGTGCAGTAGAGGCGCCTCCTTAGAACTCAAAAGATGACCAAACTAGTGATTGATGCTATTGTATCTCTTTCTACTAATGACCCTCCTATAACTCTAGCGGCAACAACTCTATTTTATGTTCTTGCAAGTGATGGTCAAGATGAACATTTTCTAGATTCAGCTGTTTGCATTAAATTTCTACTGAAGTCGCTGCTTCCATCTCTTCCAGAAGCAAGTGAGAAAAAGGGATCACTTGACCGCAATATTTTAGGAGTAACCACAAATTCTAGTCTGTTGAAGGTTTTGATCAATTCAGAAGACAGTAAAATAAATCAATAAGCAGTTTTGATGACTAGAAATGGTCTCAATTCAACAAATCGACTCAGACCTCCAAGAATGGTGGATTCGCTCTGCGCTCAAGTGTTGGTAAATCCAAGTGTTGGTAAATCCACTGATTCGGCCCTCTCCAAATGAATAATCCTCAAGGAATCATCTCCACGCAACTCTCGTTTGATAGCCGTCAAAGCTATCAAAATCACGCTTTAAAAACTTGTTTTCTCTCAAACTGAAACTAATTCGCCAATATTTTTTTTTAGCAGACCTTCCACTGCTGATTTTGTATTATTGAAGGTGATCGATGTGCAAATAGTTGTATTTTCCTACCATTACTCCCTCAACAACTTGATTGGTCTCATGCCACTTTCAACTAGGCTCTGACACCACATGAAGAAGAATCACAAAGCTATAAAACCATATGCACAACAAATTAACTCACAGAATAATAAACTGGCGAAAAAGACAAAGATCCATCATGTAGTCTCTCATGCTCATGTAATTCTTTCTTATTCAAATAACTTAATAATACATTTAAATACATGAGCAAGTGGTCTTAAAATAGTGCGTCTATCTTAGACTCACTTGGTTGAGACAATTTCTCAACTTACACTGTAATTTAGAAGAGCTAGTTGGAGAGAATCTCTCATCCAAAACTAGACTCCTTAGTTTGAGGAGTTCTCATGATTCTATTAATTTAATTTAATATTTGGATTTATTAATTGATTATTAAGAGAGTGAGGCTAACATTTAGTGGCTAAGAACCATTTAGCATATCTAAGAAAACAATAACGAAAGAGCAAAATTTATCGTTGACAACTAGAGATAGCTTTTTTCTTTTTCCTTTTTTGCACATTTTGCCACCCATCGGGATTTGGTTAGACAAGAACCAAAGCCAATTCATGTCCCACTTGGGGGACTTCTTGATCAAAGTTTGAGCTTTTAGAGACATGAGCTCATTTTGTCCCCCCAATTCCATCCAATGTTGAAGAGTCCTTTGGAGCCATTCCATTATGATGTATGGTCATGGCCCCTAGCTGAACCATAGCTTCCTCTTTTAGTGTGTCTCCCTGTTGGGTCATATCATTCAATTCTTCTTTTCCAGGTTGGCTTTCCTTGTTATCTTCTTCATCCTCAAAAATATATTGTTTGTGAATTGCCATTTTGTTGGTCTATTATATTGCCTCTTCTTCTTCTTAGGGTTCTTCTTTGCCTGTGGACATGTTTTATGTAGACGTTGTGTTTGAAAACAAATATGGCATCAAAATGTTGTGTGCTCATAGTCAAGAACTTTTGTCCAATGAAATTTGTTGTGTTTTAATATTACATGATCTGGGAGCCTTTTGCTAAGATTGATCTCCACACATATTTTGGCATATGTGAAGATTCCATTTTATGTTCGTGTCAGATTTGTTTATTTATTTATTTTCTTAGTGTGTTTACAATGTCTTCAAGGACTTTATGATACTAGAAAGGAAGGGGGAGGTTTGGGAGCCTCACCAAATCGGCATGGTAGAAACTGTTGAATTTTGTAACTATCGTTGATCTTCATAATGTATATTTGGCCCTTGATGTATTTATATTGATTATTGTAAAGCATATTTTAAATATTTTAAATTATATTTTGAGTCAAGTCCCTTTTGGACTTTCAAAAGAAGAAAATTTGAAATTTTTACTTTGAAATTTTTGGCTCCAAGTTTGTCAAGTTATCCTCCCTCCAAGTCAAGTTAGCCTAGGCAGAGTCACACCCATTTGATTAAGGAAAAATTCTATATAAAGGCAACTCGACCTCCTTCTTAAGGCACCAATTCACACTCTTTCAAGAAGACAATTTTTGGGCATCCTAATGAAGATCAAGAAGGACAAGGAGGATGAAAAGAAGGATGAAACACATCTCTTTCTCTCTCTCAAGCTCGCACATGAGGATACTCTCTCTCTCTCTCTCTCTCTCTCTCTCTCTCTATAGTTCACATATTTTCGGCAGTTTCTATTGCATGGGTTGAAATTTCTAGGCAGTTGTTGGGGACGAAAATTCTAGGTTTGTGGCCATTGTAAAAGGACCGAAATTTTGGGTTAGATAAAGCAACGTGAAGTGCTGAATTAGGTTGAGAAGCACTACTTGGAGGGTTTGACCAAGTGTGACCTAGTTAATGACTATAAGGTATAGGTGTCTCTTGTTGAACAAAAATAATTTCTCTATTGAAAAGGTTGTTGGGTTATTTCCCCTTCCGAGTTTTCCTAGGTTAAATCTTGTGTTCTCTTTGTGCATTGTGATCTCTACTATTATACTATTTTTTTTTTTAATTTTTTAATTTTAATTTTATTTTATTTTATTTTTTTATTTTCAGAAATATTGTGCTAGTCTCTATTGCACTTAGAAAATCAACATGGGATCAAAGCCTTGGTGAAGGAAGGAACACTGAGATCACCTTTGAAGAAACCCTACTTTGAGATCACTATTATTGAAGTTCTTCCAAGAATTTTATGAAATTAGAGAACAAGTTAGAAGGAGCCTCAAACTTGAGAGCTTGGAAAACTAGAATTGATTTTATTCTTGCGATGAACAATGTTTTGGATATTGTATCAGGGAAGGTTGTAGAACCAACAAATATCGAGGAAAAGAGAAGTTCAAGGAAGATGGCATTATTGCCACGAGTGTCATTGTGGATTCCATTAGAAATAATTCAATCTTGTATATTGCAAAGCTTGATACTTCCAAGAAGATGTATGATGCTTTAACTAATATATTTATCATCAAGAACTTTGGTCAAGCCATGAGCTTCCTGATATAAGGATGACAAATGATGACATTGTAGCTTCATATTTTGTAAGAATCTCTCAATTAAGAGACTAAATACAAGCAATTGATGAAACCATTTCTGAGAATGAACTTGTGACTATAACACTCAATGGTCTACCTAGAACACAGGACACATTTGCAGCATGTATAAGTAGCTGGAAGGAAACTTCTTCATTTGAACAACTATGGACTTCTTGTGCTCAAGAAGAATTGAGGCTTACAACAAGAGATATAAAGGAAGAAGCTTCTTGTTAAATTTTAGGTATGTTCTGTGCTTAGAGAAATTTATTTCAATTTTCACAGTTAGCTCAATATCTTTTCCAGATTGGCAATCACATCAGCATTAAAGTAAATTGCAGATAGAACATAAACATAAATCACAGAAGACAAGCCAAGACAAGACGACACAAAATGTGGCGCTAGCCAGGGACAAACCCCAATGTGGGGAAACCCTTGATCAATTCTTCTTATATGTTCTTCAATAGTTCAACTGAGAGAGAGAGTATGTTTACAACAAAAGAAAACACTTTGACTTATCTAGATAAGAGCATAGATCATCTCTAAGAAGATGATATATGAGATTAGTTGAAGACATGCTGCTTCAACTGATTCTCCATGGTGACTTGTTCAACTATCATTGTGCTGCATTTCGTCATCATGCTACACCTCACTGTGCTGCACCATGCTGCACCCATCATCACTATGTTGCATCTCATCATGCTTCATTAATCATGATTGTACCCATCACTGCACTGCATTATTTGACATTGTTGCACCATGTTTCCATACTGACCTATGTGCTGGTTGCATCTTGCTTGCTTGTTGTCCCTAGCTTTCTTTTTGTCCCTAGTGCAGAGCCTCTAACTTACACCTCATCATCCACTATTACCTACTGTTTTTCATCACTTACCTCTCTCTTTTGCCTCATTTTCAATGTAAAACCACCCAAATCATTAAATTAGATGTCATTAAGCATGATCAAGTGAGCTTTTCTAATGTGTGACTGTTTTGTTTAGATTTTGACATATTTACAGGCATTCCGCAGCCCTCTGCCGATTCCGCAGCCATCTGCTGATTCCGTAGCCATCTGGTGATTCCGCAGCCTTTTTATTAATCTCAAGGTTCCACGTGTCATTTTTCCAAATGAGCCACATGGGCACTTAGGAATCAAGGTGCTCGAGGTTCTTGTGCTATTGGTTCAGCCATCCACGTCATCTGCACCTCTGGTCAACAAGGGTCAAGTTACGGTCAACAAAGGCAGCTTAACGGTGATGCGTAAGCTGTTGGGTCACGTCAGTCCAAACGGTGACTTGTCCGTGTTACGCAAGTTGTGGGGGACATAATCCAACTCTGGATTCAATGCCCATAAGGACCAGAACCTCCAGCTATCCACGCAGGCTTATGACGTGTTAATTAAACCTTAATTACGCATGACAGTCAGTTATTTTTCAGTTTTAGCTGTACACGTTAGGCTATCTTTCAGATGCCTATAAAAACTTGCGTCTGCGTACGCTTAGATAACTTTTTTATTGCTGTGTTTTTATGAACTTGTTATAATTTTAGTGCATTTCAAGACTCTGTTTTAATAGTGCTGTTCTAGCACTCTTGACTGTAATTTTATGCACATGGAGTAATAGAAGCAGTGTTGTTCTGAAGTTTTCAATACCTTGAGTCTTCTTTGGGTAATATGAATGGAGGGCCCCTGTTCATGTTAGCCTTGTACAATATTTTATCTTCAGTATTTCTTTATTTCCATTCAGCATTTCCTTTTCTTGACATATGTACAACGTAATTTGCTTTCATGTTATTTCATTTCCAGCCTTTATTTTAAGCTGATCAGCATTGTTCTTTTGCAGGTTTTTAACCCAGGATTGCTTGTGTGTTATGTATTTGCTTTATATCTAGTGGTAGTTTCAGTTGACAGATTCAAAGTTGTTGCCTTTTACTTTATTTTCATAGCTGATTTTTAGTTTTATTTCTCAAATCTGTCTGCTAACATATGAATGGTCTCTTTATTATAAATTGTTTATCTTCTTGAGATCAGAATACTAATAACTTGCAGCTGACTTTGGGTACTTTCTAGACTACTCTTTAACTACTTCTAATCATGTCTTACATAGTACTATGTGTTAGAGGCAGAGAGTTAGAAAGAGCAAAACATTATAACTAGTCTTTAAAAGTAGATTTTCTCATTCTTTATCATTTCTTAGACTTATCTTTAGCTACTTCCTAATCGTGTCTTACACAGTACTATGTGTTAGAGGTAGAGAGTTAGGAAGAGATAAAAATTATCATTGGTCTTTTAAGTGATTTTCTTACCTTTTATTTGCAGCAGCATGAATGGTGTCTAATGCCATTAGAAAGTGGTTCTTTGCTTTCAGTTCATTTTAATTCATTTATTTCCTTCAAGTTTTCCTTTTCAGCAAGTAGT